>SJYQ01002912.1:0-24366 GCA_006410935.1 Redunca redunca | reverse complement strand
GCTGGACTGGAAGAAACACAAGCTGGAATCAAGATTGCCGGGAGAAATATCAATAACCTCAGATATGCAGATGACACCACCCTTATGGCAGAAAGTTAAGAGGAACTAAAAAGCCTCTTGATGAAAGTGAAAGAGGAGAGTGAAAAAAGTTGGCTTAAAGCTCAACATTCAGAAAACGAAGATCATGGCATCTGGTCCCATCACTTCATGGGAAATAGATAGGGAAACAGTGGAAACAGTGTCAGACTTTATTTTTGGGGGCTCCATAGTCACTGCAGATAGTGACTGCAGCCATGAAATTAAAAGACACTTACTCCTTGGAAGAAAAGTTATGACTAACCTAGATAGTATGTTCAAAAGCAGAGACATTACTTTGCCGACTAAGGTCCGTCTAGTCAAGGCTATGGTTTTTCCTGTGGTCATGTATGGATGTGAGAGTTGGACTGTAAGAAGGCTGCGTGCCGAAGAATTGATGCGTTTGAACTGTGGTGTTGGAGAAGACTCTTGAGAGTCCCTTGGACTGCAAGGAGATCCAACCAGTCCATTCTGAAGGAGATCAACCCTGGGATTTCTTTGGAAGGAATGATGCTAAAGCTGAAGCTCCAGTACTTTGGCCACCTCATTTGAAGAGCTGACTCATTGGAAAAGACTTTGATGCTGGGAGAGATTGGGGGCAGGAGGAGAAGGGGACGACTCAGGATGAGATGGCTGGATGGCATCACTGACTCGATGGACGTGAGTTTGAGTGAACTCTGGGTTGATGGTGATGGACAGGGAGGCCTGGCGTGCTGTGATTCATGGGATCACAAAGAGTCGGACACGACTGAGCGACTGAACTGAACTGAAGTCTTGTATCCACAAACGACAAAGGAGTGAAAATGAATTTTATGTCTCACATGTTATCCTTTTGCCCTCTGACTATGAGTACTTCCCAACACAAACAAGACCAGATTCTTTTCTCTGAGCAGCAAGAACAGTGAAGGAGGCAAATAGAGAGGAGACTGAGGACTGGTTCACGAAAAAAAAAGGGGCGGGGGGGGATTGGGGTCTGTCCACCCAAATACTAATGCGGTGATCTTGAATCTCTAATCCCATCTGCTCACCTCAGCTCCACTTCCACCATCCAATCCCAGGTGATAAGTATTTCTCTCTTGGAAGACACAGTCATAGTGAGCAAAAGAACCCTGAATTCACTCCAGCCCAGTGATTCTCAATAAGAAGTTGGCTTCCCCAAGGATATCTGGCAAAATCTGGACATATTTTTAGTTGTCACAACTAAGCGGCGGGTGGGCAAAGACTGCTGGCATCTAGTGAATAGAGGTTAAAGACACGGCTACACATCTTACAATGTATAGGACAGCTCCCACCACTGATAATGAATTATTTAATCCAAAATGTCAGTGGTGCTGAGATTGAGAAAGCCCGCATTCAGTCTCCCTGCAAAACCTCAAAAACTTAACCATGCTCGTTCTTTAAAAGGCAACTTATATCATGTCATGCCATTCCTTAAAACTGTTTAATCTTTCCCATTTTTTCCTGTTAAGATTAACCAAAAAATCCTCCACTCCTTGAACGTGCATGACCTGGCACCCACCCTCCCTCCTTTCTTGTGTTCTGTGCAGTAACCAAGCTAACTTTATTCCTGTTTTTCTAGAAAGTGTCGTGTTTCTTTCTGCCTCACAGGGTCTTGGCACCTGCTACTTCCTCCTATGTCATTTCCTCCCTCTTACCAGCCCCTCTCCCCTTTTCCTGCTCACTGCAGCCTTCTAATCCTTTAGGAGACCTTAGCTCACAGGTGACTCCATCAGAGACTCCCTCCCTGACCTCTGAGCTGTCAGCAGTCTGAGGTGAGAGGCCATGTGGGGAGAGAACCCAAGCCCCTCAAGCTCTTACAGCCATCCCGGCTCAGCCCACGGGGGAAATGAGGCCCATCTGGACACCCAGTGCCAGTGGGGCCCCCGGCTGTGGGCAGGCCTGTGAGTGAGCCCAGGAGGCCAGCAACAACCCTGCCTCATCAGCCTCACAACTGTGCTGAGTAATGAAAAGGTGACCACTGCTTTAGGCTGCTTATGTCTCAGGTTGTTTATGTAGTCATAGACAGATTCCTTCTCCCTGGTGTTCCTGACTGTGCACTAAGAAAAGCTCCCTGCTACTGTGGGCAATTCCCCCCTCACCTCCTGCTCTTTCCCCTTCACTGGACTGCTCTCAGGACCTGAGTTTCTGAGTCACAGTCCACTTGACAGGATGACGCTCTCTCCCCAGTAGGTCAGTGAGTGGAGTTGGGGAGACTGTTCCCCTTCCCATCTCACCATCCTGTCCGTTAGCTGCCCTGAAACTGCAGCCCTGCACTGGGCCGGGGTGTTCTCATTTAGTTAACTCAAGAGCTGGAGTAAAGTCAAAAGGGTATTTATTTCACTGCAGAAGGGAAATGGCTGAAGTTTTTCACTTTTCTTTTCCCAGGTTCTGAAAGGGAAATCACATAAACAGTTGGTCATTTAGCAGAAAAGAACCCCTACATGGAAACGCCCCAGGGCAACACCATCCCTTTTGCCCTTGTTTTTTTACTGAGAGCCCCCTTCCAGTCTGTTCACATGAATCTCTGTCTCCTACAGGAGACCAATCCTCATGGGAAAACTTCATCTCTCTCTCTCTCTCTCTCTCTCTCTCTCTCCCCGCCCCCCCAAAAGATCTCATCTCCTGAATCAGTCTCCGTTCTCCTGCCCAATCACCAAGTCTTGAGGCTAAATTACTCAGTTGAGTGACAGGGGTGTTTCTTGGGGCTCAGGTCAGTAGGGTGGGAGTATCTGAAGGAGAAATTGTCTGATACAGTTGGCTCCTGGCTCTAGTGTGAGCCTGGGTCTCCTGGACAAAGGATTTCCTTCCAAGAATTCCACCTCTAAAAAACAAAAAACAAACAAACAAAAAAAAGAATCCCACCTCCGAGAGGTCCCTGAGTGTCAAGTTCTTGATAGAAGGTTTATAGTCCTCACCTGCCTTCTATCAGGAGGGGAGGCATGAATTTCCCAAAGTAAATATCGCTTTTAAAGGGGCCGATGCAGACCGCACTCGTATCAAGAAATAATTTTCTTAGCTATTCCAGCGCATTTCCCTTCTCTAGGTCTCAAGGAGACTAACACACCATTACTGGGCAGAAGAGGGTTTGATTTCTTTCTGTTATGTTACTGACCTTCCCGAGTCAGACATCAACAGAGGTCCTTCCACTGGTGCCCAGAGAAGAATCAAATGAGATGCACAGCAAAGTTTCAGTCATTGATAAGAAAAGGAGGGGGAGAGCTTACCCTTTAGCACACACTCCCCCTGAAGGCGGGCTTCCCTGGTGGCTCAGACAGTAAAGAATCGACCTACAATGCAGGAGACCCTGGTTCAATCCCTAGGTCAGGAAGACACCCCGGAGAAGGGAATGGTCAGCCCACTCCAATATTCTTACCTGGAGAATCTCATGGACAGAGAAGCTGGGCAGGCTATATATAGTCCATGGGGTTGCAAAGAGTTGGACACAACTGAGCAACTCACACTTTCACTTTCATTCCCCCTGAAGGCACTTGGACTCATTGCTTTATTTGGTTCCAGTCCGCCAAGAGGCAGTTGGAGCTCTTGTGGGTCAAGCACACATGTGTACCCATAGCTTCCCACGGCTCCAAATCACACTGCCAGGGACAGCATCTCTGCACACGCCCCCTGGACACCATCTCGAATCACAGAGCGAGTGCAGTGACTCTGCACATGGCCCCCTCGCTGCCCTATCGAATTACAGTGATGGGTGCAATGCCTCTGCACACACTTGGCATCGCTAGATGCCAATTTGAATTACAGTACAGGACGCAATGTTTCTGCATACAGCCCGCCAAGCCAAGCTGCAAGCATTTCACACCAGGGACTCTGGTCTGAAGGCCTAGGTACAAAGCCTCTGCTTTGAACAGGAACCTCCTCAAAGCACGAAGGAAAAGAAAAAAGTCTAGATTTTATTTATGACCAGAATCTATGTTTCCTCCCTGGGAACTGTTGATGGGCTTTGCAGGTAACATGTCCCTCCTGTGTTTCCCACCCTGAGGTCGCTAATGGGGAAGGTCTGGCTCCTGCAGCTTCCTGGTGAGTGTGGGGTCGTCAGGGCCCTGGGGAGGGGCAGGACTTCTCCCACCTCCTGGAGACGGGTCCTGGCGGCAGTTACTGTCTTTATGGTGACGGTGCTCTGTATGGCTCCCCCAGCCAAGGTCACTGGCCGCCCTCTGAGCACAATGATTCCTACAATTAGTCTGCTCTTTCAGGCAACACTTTTGTTGATTTTTGGAAGAGAGGCTTCAGGTCAGAGAGTGGTTCACACCAGTACTCAAGGGGATCTGTTGGCCCAGGTTATCTCCGCACAGGCTGGGGCTCAGGGCCCCTTTCACTCGAGTGTGGTGTCCCCACAGAGTGACCCCCTGGAGCTTCAGGGCAGATGGGTGGTTGGCATCACCAAGTGGGATCCCTTCCTCTTAGGAATAACTCGCCTTGCAGGCTCCAGGTTTGCCATGTTTCTAAGATATTTCTGGTCTCCTGGCCAAAAGGGGTGGAGGGCAGGTTGAGGAAGGGTAGCACATGGTTACCACGGCTTCTCCTACCTGGAGGGCATATTTCAAGGGAGTTAAAGGGTCCCTTCTCCTGGGCTTGGGGAGTGGGGCTAACCATACATGAGCTCACATACTGCTTAATTTATCCCTCGGGGCTAACCACATGCTGAGTAGTGTGTGTGTGTGTGTGTGTGTGTGTGTGTGTGTGTGTGTGTACGTGCGCGCGTGTGCGCGCGCGCTCAGCCATTCAGTTATGTGTGACTCTTTTGGGACCCCACAAACTGTAGGCTGCCAGGCTCCTCTGTCCATGGGATTTCCCAGGCAAGAATACTAGATTGATTTGCCTTTTCCTTCTCCAGGGATCTTTCTGACCCAGGCTTTGAACCCTCATCTCCTCCATTGGCTGACGGATTGTTTACTACTGAGCCACCAGGGAAGTCCTCATTGTTGCTGTTCAGCCGCTCAGTGGCGTCCTACTCTTTGCAACCCCATGGACTACAGCATGCCAGGCCTCCCTGTCTTCCACTATTTCCCAGAGATTGCTCATGTCCATGGAGTAAGTGAGGCCATCCAACCATCTCATCCTCTATCACCCACTTCTTCTCTTGCTCTTAATCTTTCACAGCATCAGGGTCTTTTCAAATAAGTCAGCTCTTCAAATCAGGTGACCAAAGTATTGGAGTTTCAGCTTCAGCAGCAGTCCTACCAATGAATATTCAGGACTGATTTCCTTTAGGATTGACTGGTTGGGTCTCCTTGCAGTCCAACAGACTCTCAAGAGTTTTCTCCAACACCACAGTTCAAAAGCATCAACTCTTCAGCGCTCAGCTGTCTTTATAGTCCAACTCTCACATCCATACATGACTACTGGAAAAGCCATAGCTTTGACTAGACGGACCTTTGTTGACAAAGTAATATCTCTGCTCTTTAATATGCTGTCTAGGTTGCTCATAACTTTTCTTCCAAGGAGTAAGCGTCTTTTAATTTCATGGCTGCAGTCACCATCTGCAGTGATTTTGGAGCCCCCCAAAATAACATCTGTCACTGTTTCCACTGTTTTCCCATCTATTTGCCATGAAGTAATGGGACTAGATGCCATGGTCTTAGTTTTCTGAATGTTGAGCTTTAAGGCAACTTTTTCACTCTTCTCTTTCACTTTCATCAAGAGGCTCTCTTTAGTTCTTCTTTGCTTTCTGCCAATAAGGGTGGTGTCATCTGCATATCTGAGGTTATTGATATTTCTCCCAGCAATCTTGATTCCAGCTTGTGCTTCATCCAGCCCAGCATTTTGCATGATGTACTCTGCATATTATTTAAATAAGCAGGGTGACGATATACAGCCTTGATGTACTTCTTTCCCTATTTGGAACCAGTCTGTTGTTCCATGTCCAGTTCTAACTGTTGCTTCCTGACCTGCATACAGATTTCTCAAGAGGCGGATCCGGTGGTCTGGTATTCCCATCTCTTGAAGAGATTTCCACAGTTTATTGTAATCCACACAGTCAAAGGCTTTGGCATAGTCAATAAAGCAGAAGTAGATGTTTTTCTGGAACCCTCTCGCTTTTTCGATGATCCAGTGGTGGAGGAGGTGACTTCAGGCTGAGCACTAGATTCCTGGAGCACCTCCTTGTTGCCTTAACACCAACCAATCAGAAGAAACCCACACAACCTGCAGCCCTCCCCTACCCATCCCCCGCCCCGATTTTGCCTACAGAAAATTTCCCCTAAAGAAACCATCCAGGAGATAGGGGTTTTAGAGCACCAGCCACCTGTCCTTCTTGTACTGGTACCTTTATAAGAAAGCTGCTGCTGACTAGAAAGATACCCAACATGGAGAGTTGTCAGCTAAATTTTATTTGGGTCAAAATGAGAACTGCAGCCCGGGAGACAGCACCTCAAATACCTCAGAGGCTGCTCCAAAGAGGCAGTGAGGGATTTCCTTCAGAGAATGTCTAAGTTCAGTAGGCACTCTTGGCAAGTGCCAATTCATAGTTGACAACAGAAATCCCTCCACTCCTCAGGAAAATGGAGCTGGGATGAAAAATAGGGACGCTGACCTCCAAACCCCTCCTTTCTCAGTGAATATTCTGCCCTTTATTTGTTTGCCCCTCAGATCCAGCTTGCCAAAGACGCAGGGCCACAGCCCCTCACCTGTCTGCCTGCTCTCAGCATATCCCTGCTTAAATAAGCTTTCATTTTACTTTCTAAACCTCTCTGCTTTATCTCAGAATTCTTTCAGGGCTAATAAAGAACCTCAAATGTGCCGGCAACACTACCAAGCTCCCAGAATTGCTGGAATCCATCTTAGCTGAGTGATGTGTGCACCAGCAGGAAAGAACCTGAGTCAGAATGTTTGGCCAGAGACAACCCAGAAACTAATCCCCTCACCATAAAACCCGAGACTGTGAGTCATGTGGCAGAACAGTTCTCCTAGGTTCCTTTACCTGCCTACTCTCCACCCAGGTGCTCCTTCCCAATAAAGTCTCTTGCATTATCAGCACATGTGTCTCTTTGGACAGTTCATTTCCAAGTGCTAGACAAGAGCTTGGACCCTGGAAGGGGGTCCTACAACAGTTTCACTTTCTGATTTTTTCCCAAGTGGGAAGTGAGAGTTTTCTACTTCACTCGTAACACAGGCTGATGGCATGGGAATCTCCTCTACAAAGCTGCCAATTCACCTGGCTTCTAGCAGAAGGTAAGGCACTAGCCATACTTGAAAGAGTTTCTATCATATTGTTAGGTAGTTAGCATAGGGAAAAGAAGTACAGAATGGCGGTGGCTAAAAGATAAGGAAGAGAAAAGCCCGCGGAAATAGAACAAAGGAAGTCCGAGGACCAGAGCGAGGACCTCAGGTAAAACAAACACTCCTGGCTGGCCCAATTTGCATAGGACTGGCCCAGGGAGAGAAAAACATATAAAAAGAGGAGCCAAAACTAGTTCTCTCTCTCCCGCTTGCTGGGGTGCTCTTCTCTTCGCGTCTTTGGATCGATGTGCCCTCACGCCTTTTCCTGCTATCTTCTAAGTAAAATAGAGCTGTAACACTGATTTGTCTAAGAGCTATAATACGGTCCATTTGAGACCTGAGAGCTATAACGCTATCTGTCCAAGACCCGAGAGCTGTGACCCGCCGAGGGGGCTTTAATGTCCGTCATTCCCAATCTTTGTTGTGATGAGACAAAAAGCAAGGAGCGTACATTCGCCTGACAGTATCCTGTATCCCCTCTACTTTGAGGATGGTGACCACTGGGGACAGAGATCTCCAACTCCCTGCATCTTGTTTCCAGACCCTTGCTCTCCTCTGACTTGCGTTTCCATCTCTCTTCTGTGGAGGATAACTTGGTTGGCTAAGTCTTCTTGAAGACTGTGCTCTTTTTGCCAGCACCAGTGCCTTACGTGCTGAAAACCCCAGGAATTCCATTCCTTCGTTCCTTTTGTACTTTGTGTGGTCTCCTATTTCTTCCATGCGAAGTGTCAAAGGAGGAAGGACTGCACTATAACAAAGGCATTACAGGGGCACAAAAATGACATCGTGCAGTTATGTAAGAGTGACAAAAATTTCCAACACCAGACCATTCCCATTGTTGCTCCAGAAGACAAGAGGGATTATAAAGATGAACGTGTGACACACGGAATCAGACAACAGGCTCCAAGGACTTCACAAGCTGTTCAAGGGGGCAGAAGATCTCATCTGAAACCATTGAAGGGGAAGAGGAATCCTCGGATACAACAGGCACATAATAGGGAGGAGTTAAGAAGCTGCCAAACAGGATTTAACTCACAAAGAGCTTTAAAGTCCACCTCCGGAGTTTTCCTATCCTACGCAGCAGCAAAAGAGGCCAAGCTTTGAAATTACCATGGGAACCTAATTTTGCTTTACAAATGCTGGCTCCTGGCCTGATTTCTGAAGATCAAGTAAACAAAGGTTTTCTTTATCAGCTGAAGTTCTCAGATTCCTATGCTAATAAGTACTATCAATCTAAGCAGGAGACTGATAACCATAGAGAAAGAGAGAGATTTAAAAAATGTATTGGGTATATTCTAAACAAACTAAGACATCCTAGAGGCAAGAAGAAAATGTTAAGTCACTATTTTACTTTTTAGAGTATTTTTTAAAAATTCAATTGAAATAATGATTGACGGCAGATTGAATGTTCTATGCCCTGTGTGGCCCATGAATCCATAGCAGCAGCATCACATGGGAGAATGGAAGAAATACAAGTTCTCAGGAGTCCCCTGGTGGTCCACTGGTTAAGACTCAGGGCTCTCACTGCCAAGGGCCTAGGTTCAATCCTTGGTTGGGGAACTAAGATCCCATAAGCCATGCAGCATGGTTAACAAAACAAAGGAAAGAGAGAGACAGAAAAAAAAAAATACAAGTTCTCAGGCTTCAACCCAAACCTGCTGAACTGGAATCAACATTTTAACAAGATTCCCAGGGCATGTGAACATTAAAGCTTGTTAAGTATTGTGTATGTAACTTTTAAATTATTATACATAATAAAGGCACATAACTGTTCCTGACAGCGTCTTTGGAACAATGCAGTTAATACATTAAAATAATACCTATTTCATATAAGATACAACTAATACTGTTAATATTACAAAATTGTTTTCCTTAGATCAGTTCAGTTCAGTTCAGTCACTCAGTCGTGTCCAACTCTTTGCGACCCCATGAATCGCAGCACGTCAGGCCTCCCTGTTCATCACCATCTCCCGGAGTTCACTCAGGCTCACGTCCATCGAGTCTGTGATGCCATCCAGCCATCTCATCCTGGGTCGTCCCCTTCTCCTCCTGCCCCTGAATCCCTCCCAGCATCAAAGTCTTTTCCAATGAGTCAGCTCTTCGCATGAGGTAGCCAAAGTACTGGAGCTTCAGCTTTAGCATCATTNATCTTCATTTTCTGAATGTTGAGCTTTAAGCCAAGTTTTTCACTCTCCTCTTTCACTTTCATCAAGAGGCTTTTTAGTTCCTCTTCACTTTCTGCCATAAGGGTGGTGTCATCTGCATATCTGAGGTTATTGATATTTCTCCTGGCAATCTTGATTCCAGCTTGTGTTTCTTCCAGTCCAGCTTGCATAACTTAGATTTCTTAGATACACATTTACTTTTACTTTGAAATAATTTATGTGTTAGGAAAATTAGCAAAACCAAGTCACTTTGAATTTTCAGATCTTCAGTTTGAAGGAAGATTTAAAAGCTTTTTTCGGCCGCACCCTTGGTTTGTGGGGTTTTTTGTCCCTGACCAGGGATTGAACTTCGGTCCTTGGCAATGAGAGCCTGGAGTCCTAACTACGGGACCGACCAAGTGAGAGTAAAATCAAGGATTCTGAGGGTCTTGAAGTTCAATGAGCAACACCAAGAGCATCATGGTAGCCAGTCGTGTTCAGTTCAGTTTAGTTCAGTTGCTGAGTCGTGTCCACTTCTTTGCGACCCCATAAGTTGCAGAACACCAGGCCTCCCTGTCCATCACCAACTCCAGGAGTTCACTCAGACTCAGGTCCATCGAGTCAGTGATGCCATCCAGCCATCTCATCCTCTGTCGTCCCCTTTTCCTTCTCCTCCCATCCCTCCCAGCATCAGAGTCTTTTCCAATGAGTCAACACTTCACATGAGGTGGCCAAAGTACTGGAGTTTCAGCTTTAGCATCATTCGTGTGGATCCCCCCCAAAAAAGAGTTGGGGCAGCTCCAAACTTTTCTGTCACTTTTTTTGGCAAAGAGAACAAACTCACAGCAATATTGCAGATCTCAGCATGTGCAGTGATATGTTAGAGCTATTTACAGTGACTTGAATCTTGCAGTGGTATTATGCGATTCTTTGGTTCAGGCTTCTGAGTCGATTCTGTGAAGAATGAGGACATTTCTGGCACTCAAATCTCCACATGAGTCTTTGCCAGATGTCTGTGCCTGATAGCAGCTCTAAACAGTTTATTCAAGGACTGGTCTTGTGACTTCCACAGTGTTAGGAACTATTAATATCTTTTTCCATGTGATTCCTCTAGAATAGAAGGAATAAAGGGAATTGGGGGTGTGTGGGGGGCAGGGGTGGCTGAGAATAGAGCAGATGGAGAACTGAAACAAGGAGATACACTGCTCTGATTACCAGGATTGGCCACGATAGCAAAATGATGATGGAGTAAATGGATCTGACTTCTACATGTAGGTAACTTCAAAGGAAAGTCTACCTCCTGGCAGCACCGATAGGGGCCTGAGCCCAGGAAGGAGTTGCAGGAGGGATCTTCAGACCCACAACTCTGCTTCTGTAGCATACGCAGGCATCCTTGCCCCCTCACCACTCTCTAACTCATGAAAGTCTCCAGGTGTCTGAAGGCTTTCAGACCATTCTGTGACCATTCCACATGGGTATTTCTTCTCAGGTGTATGGTTGCCTCATACTCTTAGGAAGTTCACTCAAGATGACCTGAGGATGCCAAGTCAAGACTGCAACCTATAATACTCACACACGAATACCAACGGGCAGTAGAGACTTCTACCCTGTTCTATTCTAAATATGTTATCTGTAGTCTGCACATACTGTATTGTGTTCGTCAACAGCATCCAAACACTAACGGATTCATCATATCCTGAGATGTCCCCCAATAACCCATTTGTTAGTACCGGGCAACCATATCTTCACTGAATGGGTGGATGTGATGATGGAACTTTGCTTGATTATGAAATAGGAAAAGCCTGTCTTTCATCCATTGTGAAACTATCTCTTTCAGCATGGAGCCTCTCCCTCCCACCTTCCCAGGAAGTTCCCTGAGAAGCCACCCTCAAAGAGAGGGAGAGAGGAGCATTACAAATCATGAGGAAGGAGTTATCTTGCTCAATGAACCAGGCCACTCCTTCCTTTGCAAGATGTAAAGCACAGTTGAAGATTCTGAGTTCAGTTTTCGGTCATTCAAGTGAGAAAGTCTAAGCTGAAACTGAAGATTTCCTGGACAAATAAGCTGTAAATTGGGTTTCCCAGGTGGCGCTGGTGATAAAGAACCCACCTGCCAATGCAGGAGACGTATGAGATGCAGGTTTGATCCCTGGGTTGGGAAGATCCCTTGAACGAGGCACCACAACCCACTCCAGTATTCTTGCCTGGAGAATCCCATGGACAGAGGACCCTGATAGGCTACGGTCCATAGAGTCTCAAAGAACCAAACATGACTGAAGCACCTCAGCAAGCAGGCATGCATGGAAGCTATAAATCAGCACCAGTGAAATGAAATTCACTTTTGTATCTGAATTCTGCATGGTGTTTTCACACATGGTTATCTGACTTAGGCCCTCAGAAAGGGACAGATAATCAGGTTCAGATCTACAAGAAATAGAATCCAACCTACTAAACTGAAAAATTCTGAAAGAGGTGGGAATGCCAGACCACCTGACCTGCCTCTTGAGAAACCTGTGAGCAGTTTAGCAAGCAACAGTTAGAACTGGACAGAACAACAGACTGGTTCCAAATAGGAAAAGGAGTACGTCAAGGCTGTATATTGTCACACTGCTTATTTAACCTATATGCAGAGTACAATATGAGAAATGCTTGGCTAGAGAAAGCACAAGCTGCAATCAAGATTGCCGGGAGAAATATCAATAACCTCAAATATGCAGATGACATCACCCTTATGAAAGAAAGCAAAGAAGAACTAAAGAGCCCTTGATGAAAGTGAAAGAGGAGAGTGAAAAAGTTGGCTTAAAGCTCAACATTCAAAAAACTAAGATCACGGCATCTGGTCCCATCACTTCATGGCAAATAGATGGGGAAACCGTGGAAACAGTGGCTGACTTCTGGATTCCAAAATCACTGCAGATGATGATTGCAGATATGAAATTAAAAGACGTTTACTCCTTGGAAGGAAAGCTATGACCAACCTAGACAGCATATTGAAAAGCAGAGACATTACTTTGTCAACAAACATCCATCTAGTTAAGGCTATGGTTTTTCCAGTAGTCATGTATGGATGTGGAGAGCTGGCCTATAAAGAGAGCTGAGCACCAAAGAATTGATGCTTTTGAACTGTGGTGTTGGAGAAGACTCTTGAGAGTCCCTTGGACTGCAAGGAGATCCAACCAGTCAATCCTAAAGGAGATCATTCTTGGGTGTTCATTGGTAGGACTGATGTTGAAGCTGAAACTCCAATACTTTGGGCACCTGATGCGAAGAGCTGACTCACTGGAAAAGACCCTGATGCTGGGAAAGATTGAGGGCAGGAGGAGAAGGGGATGACAGAGGATGAGATGGTTGGATGGCATCACCAACTCAATGCACATGGGTTTTGAGTGGACTCTGGGAGTTGGTGATGGACAGGGAGGCCTGGCGTGCTGTGGTTCGTGGGGTCGCAAAGAGTCAGACATGACTGAGCAACTGAAGTCAATGAGTACTTAATCAGAGGTAAAAGTACTACAGGCTTTTGCAAATTCACAGAATGTCCAGTCGGGATAAGAACTAGGATTGAAAGCTATGTCTATCAACAGGAAAAATATGTCTGAAATCCTGCCACCAAGCTAGGCTTGTGAGGATGCCCTTGCTACTGCCACTAGCCACACTTGCTCCAGACCTTGGACCTTGTTGTTAGAACCATGACCCCCACACCTCTGGAAACTGACTGTAGGATTTAGCCAGGTGGATTCCGTCTAGGTTGCTCTCTTGGCATCAGTAGTTCCTAGGTCGAACTCTTGTGTGGGTAAGTTCAATTGACAGAGATTAGGTAGGTATCTGGCCAAGTGGGTAGGAGAGAGGGCATTGCTGGGCATGACCCCCTTCCCCTTCTAACCCAGACCAAATTTTATTCTGATTTCTATACTCCATACCATCCTGTGATTCAGAAAAGATGAATTCAACCACCTCAGGCATTGAATCTAGACATTTTAGGGATTCCATTGCCTTGCCAGTGGACTTGCGATCCAATTTTAACCAGTAAGATGTGAGGATAAGTCTGTTACAAGTAACATAGATACCAAGACACTCAGTTCTAACTTTAGGTGAACAAGAGAAACAAGGCCCTAAATGTCCTCTGTACCAAAGAGAGCTTCATAATCTCATGTGTTTTGTCAGTGTCCTTTACTGTGTGTGTGTGTGTGTGTGTGTGTGTGTGATGTGTCAGGAGAAAGCTGGCCTGCTCTCACGAGGGGACATAAATAGGGGTGGGATCAGAATAGGGGTGGGATCCTTAGCACCATTTCCCCCCATTTTAGTCATAGTACATGGAGTCTTCAGTGTTTCTGGGACACATGCCAATACCTGGGTCTAAAAAACAGTCATCAGCTTCAAAACATCAAAAGAAAACTATAATATTGAAACAGTTATTTAATTAAATATTCATATAAGACAACTAATGATAACTCCTTTCATTGCCAATTTTAATGTTTATAAAAATGTTAGTGAAAGTGATTTGAAAGGCCTGATTTTCTCACCACACAGGAATTTCTAAACAGATACACTGTTTGTAAGGATATCTATGGATGGAGATATTTGAGTCAATCAAGGAAATGTTTTGCTTGTAGCAACAAAATTTCACTTCCCTGGTGGTTCAGATGGTAAAGAATATGTCTGCAATGTGGGAGACCTGGATTCAATTCCTGGGTCGGGAAGATTCCCTGAAGGGGGAAATGGCAATCCATTCCAGTATTCTTGTCTGGAGAATCCCAAGGACGGAGGAGCCTGGTGGGCTAAAGTCCATGGGGTCGCAGAGAGTCAGGCACGACTGAGCAACTTTCACATACATACAAAATTTCAAAGCAAAATCCTTTCCCAAATGATTCCAACATTAAATAGCTTCAGTAGGATGTGAGTGCATTTTGCATGGAAACTAATGTGGGGTGGGACTTATCAGAAATGTTTGGAGGCAAGGCCAGTTCTGTGGACATGCAACCAGGGCATTAGCACAGGGCTCCTATGTTTAGAAGGTGCTTCCAAGGCGGTGCTAGTGGCAAAGAATCCCCTGTCAATTCAGGAGACTCAAGAGACTTGGGTTTGATCCTTGGGTCAGGAAGATCCCTTGGAGTGGGAAATAGCAACCCACTCCAGTATTCTTGCCTGGAAAATCCCATGGACAGAGGAGCCTGGTGGGCTACAATCCATGAGACTGCAAAGAGTCAGACCTGACTGAGCACACCTCTTTAGAAGGGCCCTGAGATTGGTTTAATGATTTGCTGTTGTTATCTTGGAAGGCTTGATAATTTTAAAAAAATGAACCTAGCATTTTCACTTGTCACTGGGCCCTACAAATTGTACAGCTGGTTCAGTCCAGAACTTAATAAGATTTAAAACATCCCTGGGTGGGGCTATGCATCATTCTAAAACAATAAGGCTAATGCTTCCTTTGCTTGCTGTTTTTAAGTACTGTGTTTAATTCATTTGAAAAATGTATGAGATTTTATAGATTTTAAAAGTTGGGAAAATATTAAACTACATGAAAAGACAAAACTCCCATTAATCAGAGACACGGACCAACATCGGAAGGCATTACAAACAGTGCCAAGCATTTACAAAAAAAATAACGGGTGCCTCAAAATTAAATTCAGACTAAGCACTTCAAAAGAGATTGGCGGCCAAATTGCATCTAGGCTGGGAACCAAGAGCGGACAAACATTTACCTCCACAGATTAAGTTTTAAGTTGGCTGCAGGACATTTTCAGCTAGTTCAGATAAAGTTGTGATATAGTTGTGTTCACAATCCATCAAAGTGCTGTCTAGACAGAGGATGGCATTTTCTGTTTGGGGAAATCAGGGGAGGAAAAACCTCAGGGCCACATCCTGCTGATATTCAAGGGGACTCAATGGCAGGATAAGGCCCTGAGCATTCACTTCACCCTCCCCTTTCCTCCCACGCCCTGAGGAGTCAAGGGCCAGGTGAGGACACAGCCATTTGTAGACATAAAAGGAAAACTCAATCCAGAGACTGGTGAGTGGAGACACACACTCCCTAGGAGTCCCCAGTGCTCTCCAGGCAGGATGAGGGGAGGATGAGCAGTGGGAATGGAGTGGTTCATCAGCTTCCTTGTCAGTTTTATTTGTTAAATAAAATTTATATTAATTTGCTGGCCAATTGTTTTTACCCTATAAATAATATCTTCTCATCATGCAACATTTAAAAAACATAGAAAATAATAGAAGAAACCACCTATAATTTCACTTCTTTAAGACAAACTATTACATCATTAATACTTAGATATCTTTCCTTCTGGTCTCCCACACTAAAGTATATTTTTACATTTACTGTTTAAAATATATGTTCATATTGTACATATATAATTTTGTTTCCTTTTCCCTCTTAAACGGCAAAACACAATCAGGATAAACAATGTAAAAACTAAGATGATTCAAATTAAGTCCAAATATATCAGTTATTATAGTAAGTTAATAATGATTAGTTTTACAAAATAAGAGAAAGAAAATATCATGTTGGAGGAATAACAAAAGCCAGTCGTATACTGTTTACCAAAAAAATGAAACTAAACCAGAAAATCTATCAAGTTGAAAGAAAAAAAAAAGAACATTATCAGATACCAGGTAATAGTAGCTAAAAGAAAGTGGTAGTCATAGTCATATTATGCAAAATATCTTTAATCCATAGCATAAGATCTGAATAAAAATGAAAATATTGCCTATTAAATCTCATAGGATGCAGATAAACTGTACTTATCAAGAGTTACACGTTATCTGTATCTGAGGCACCTGTATTTGGTTATCTGTGTCTATTTTACAACATAGTTGTTCCAAATTCCTTTGTTTTCTTGGCATGTAGTTTTGTTGGTTTTTTTTACATTTAAAAATTTTAGACATTTTTATTGAAGTATAGTTGATGTATAGTGATATTATATGTTACAGGTATGCAATATACTGATACACAGTCTTTAAAGGTTATACTTTATTTACAGTTACCATAAAATATTAATAGTTTATAAAATAGGGATAGGATACCCATTCCAGTGTTCTTGGGCTTCCCTGGTGGCTCAGACAGTAAGAATCCACCTGTAGTATGGGAGACCTGGGTTCGATCCCTGGGTTGGGAAGTTCCCTGAAGGAGGGCATGGCAACCCACTCCAGTATTCTTGCCTGGAGAATCCCCATGGACAGAGGAGCCTGGCAGGGACAGTGCACGGGGTCGCAAAGAGCTGGACACAACTGAGCAACTAAGCATCGCTTATTTTTCACCTGATAGTTTGTACCTCTTACTTTCTGATTCCTCTGCCCCTGTATTGCCCACCTTTCCCTCTCACCATTGGTAACCACAAGTTTGTTCTCTGTATCTGTGAGTCTGCTTTTTTGTTGTTGTTGTTGTTACTGCTGTATTCACTAGTTTGTTGCATTTTTTTAGGTTCCACATATAGGTGATATCATGCAGTATTTGTCTTTGTCTGACTAATTTCACTTAGCATAACTGGGTATATGTTCTTTTTGGGCAGGGGGTGTGGGGGAGCATGTGCTTTTACTGCATCCCATCTCACTGGCCCCAGCTCCCTCCACACATATATTTTTGATACAGACAGGCATGATCAAAATACTTATATTTGGGTAGTTGCTACAAGATGGTTTCAGAAAAACATATTCCCATTTTTTTCTAGATTAAAGAGATTATTCACTTTAGGTTAGGCCCTTTGTGTGCATCAAGACACTATTGAAGGAAAGGTAAGTTTCCCAGTCATCCTAGACTCCTTGGTAACCCTCTCCAGACTGGAAACTATTAAATATCTGCATACATGCAGGGATGATGTAAGCTACTGAATAATTTTTGATATTAGATAGAGCAGATAGAGCTCTACCTCATTCTTTTTGTTTTCCTGGTATTCCACTGTATTAATATAACCAGTCCTCCATTGATAAGCACACATATCATTGCAGCCCTTGCTTTTACAATCAATTTTGTGACAACATCTTTCTTCAGAGATGTCAACACACAGGCATGATCGTATCTTTAGGATATGTCCCTGAAATACATGGCTGTGTTGAAACACATGTCTGTCAAAATTTTTACAGATTTCTTTTTTTATAAAATGTCACTGAGATGTGTAAAGATGCCTCTTTTGACACTCAAGCCAACACATTTTTTTATCTTTTGCACTCTGTAAGGTGAAAAATTGCATCTTATTGTTTTGAGTTTCCCTAATTCTGAGCAAGATATTGAGCATCTTATCTGTGGTTCATAAGAAATTTGCATTTTTCCCCTATGATCAGCCTTGATCTTTTATTCAGTTTCCAGTTGGGCTGTTAGTATTCTTCTTACTGGTTTATCCGATATCATTGTAAATGAAAGGAACAATCCCCTTTATCTCCAGCATAGTGATTACAATTATCTTGTTTTCCTAGCTTATCATTTTCATTTATGTGATTTTCGCCATACAACAAACTTCTATTTTTAATAAATCCATTTTAACAGTCTTGTTCTTCATGGTGTCTTGGTGTCTGTGCTTATGACTTTCTTTTTTTAAAAACTATTTTTATTTATTTATTTGGCTGCTCTGGGTCTTAGTTGTGGCATGCAGACTCTTTTAGTTGTAGCTTGTGGGATCTAGTTGCCTGACTAGGGATTGAACCAGGCCCCCTGAGTTGGGAGCATGGATCCTTAGCCACTGGACCACCAGGGAAGTCCCTGAGTTTATGACTTTTAAAGAAAGTTTTCTCTGAGTCAAGATTATTAGAAAGAGATCATCTGTTTATTTCTATAATCTTTATAGATTCTGTTTTTAAAATATCTAAATCTTTGACTCATATATATTATATTTATATGGTGTAAGCTATGACATATGTACCAAATTTTATCTTTTCCAAATAGCCTATTACTTTAATACTATGTATTATTGCTTCTATTTTTTTCCTTTTTAAAAAATTTAAAAAATACTTTTGGCCTTGCCTTGTGGGATCTTAATTCCCTAACTAGGGATTGAACCCAGATCCTCAACAGTGAAAGCACTGAGTTCTATCCACTGGACTGCCAGGGAATTCCAATTTAATGCTATTTACTCAGTCCAGTCTGTTATATTTTATTATTTTGCTGGTGCTAAACTTTAATTATTTTGCATTTATTTTCTAAGTTGTCGATTCATGTTTGTTTGTTTTTTTTTTTAACATTTATTTATTTATTTGGCTGTGCTGGGTCTAGTTCCCTGACCAGGGATTGAACCCAGGCCCGCTTCATTGGGAGTGTGGAGTCTTAGCCACTGGACCACCAGGGAAGTCCTTCAACTTGTATTTAGTTCCTTTCTACTACGTTATCCTTATCCTTACGTACATTTATTCCTTAAGTCCTTAGATTTCTTCTTGGAGCTTTTGTTTCAGACAAGTCATAGTTGTTTTAATGCATTAGTATTTACCCCAAATTTCTTTTTGGATTCCTGACATGTGCTGTCGGAGATTTCTGATGGAGATTTGGCTCTGTAGGCAAGCCTACTGCTTAGGTAAACAGGTAGGCTCCATTGTCCAGGGGTAAAGATTATTTACCTTGAAATTATCCCCACTGTTTGGGGGAGAGCCATAATTATGTCAGTGTATGGTGAGTAGGCCTCCTATAACATGAGTTGTCTTGCTATAACCTTGACTGTTCAGTTTGGAGCCATATAAATTGCTATGTAATGTGAGCAGTCCCGTGTGAGGGAATAAATTTTAACTGGACCTTCTCTTTTGAGTGGCTGCAGACCTCTGTTGTGAAGGAAATGGGGGAAGGTGGGTCTGGTCTGAGAGGCAAGAGATCAGAACATATCAGACATGGTCCTTCAGAAGCTGGACAGTATTATGGAAAGTGATGGGGGACTTTCCTGGTGGTACAGTGGATGGGAAACTGCCTGCCACTGCAGGGCACACTGGTTTGGTCCCTGGCTCAGGAAGATCCCACTTGCTGTGGAGCAACTAAGCCAGTGTCCCACAACAACTACTGAGCCCATGAACTTCAACTACTGATTCCTCCTGCCTTCAGTCTTTCCCAGAATCAGGGTGCTTTCTAACGAGTCAGTTCTTAGCATCAGGTGGCCAAAGTATTGGAGTTTCAGCAGCAGTCCTTCCAGTGAATATTCAGGACTGATTTCCTTTAGAATTGACTAGCTTGATCTCCTTGCAGTCCAAAGGACTCTCAGGAGTCTTCTCCAACACCACAGTTTAAAAACATCAATTCTTCACTGCTCTGCTTTCTTTATGGTCCAACTCTTACATCCATAAATGATGACTGGAAAAACCACAGCTTTGACTAGATGGATCTTTGTCAGCAAAGTACTTTTTCACTCTCCTCTTTCACTTTCATCAAGAGGCTCCTGAGTTCCTCTTTGCCATAAGGGTAGTGTCATCTGCATATCTGAGGTTATTGATGTTTCTCCTGGCAATCTTGATTCCAGCTTGTGCTTCAAGTTCAGCATTGCACATGATGTACTCTTAATATAAGTTACATAAGCAGGGTGATAATATACAGCCTTGTCGTAATCCTTTTCCAATTTAGAACCAGTCTGTTGTTCCATGTCTAGTTCTAACTGTTGCTTCTTGACCTGCATACAGGTTTCTCAGGAGGCAGGTAAGGTGGTCTGGTATTCCCATCTCTTGAAGAATTTTCCATAGCTTGTTGTGATTCCCCACAGTTAAAAGCTTTAGTGCAGTCAATGAAGCAGAAATAGATGTTTTTCTGGAACTCTTTTGCTTTTTCTATGATCAAATAGATGTTGGCGACTTGATCTCTGGTTCCTTTGCCTTTTCTAAATCCATCTCCCAGTAATTTCTCCAATGTATTTAGCTCCCCACAATTGGCATTTCTGAAAAAAACAAAACAAAACTAATCTCCTTTTCCTTTGTCTTGTAACTTCTCCATCACTCTATGTTTCTTTGTTAAGATGCTATACTCACCCTAAGTTCTAAGGACCCGTTTGAGTTAACACTGCATTTCTCTCACATGCATGCATGCTGCACATGTCAATAAAACTGCCTTTCTCTTGTTTATCTGTCTTCTATGAGTTGACCTTCCAGAGTCCCAGTATTTTGGAAGGGTAGAAGAAAAAGCAAGTTTCTCCTCCTCTTATTTGTAAAATGTAAATAACATTGAAATTTACCTTACCAGTTTTTAAGTATGCTGTTCTGTGGCATTGAATACATTCACATTGTTGTACAACTGTCATCAACATCCATCTCCAGAACTTTCTCATCTTCCCAGACTGAAACCCTGTACCGATTAAAACAGCTCCCCACCCATCCCAAACCCCCATCCTCTGGCAAATACCATTCCACTTCCTGTTTCAAATACTGGAATGGGTTGCCATTCCCTTTTCCAGGGGATCTTCCCTGACACAGCAATGGAACCCAGGTCTTGCAGGCAGATTCTTTACCATCTGAACCACCAGGGAAGCCCATTCATATACATTTTGCCCAACGCACAGTGAGGCTAAACAAATGCAAACCAGAGTTTAGAGCAGAGAAAGAGCTTTACTGCAGGGCCAAGAAACAAGAAGATGGCTTGTGCTGAAAAAACACAAAGTCCCTGATGCATTTCAGGGAGAAGTTTTTGTAGGCAAAATTTGAGGTGAGGGCTGCAGGTGGTATGACTTTCTTCTGATTGGTTGGTGGTGAGGTAACAGGAAGGTGCTCCAGGGATCCTGGGTTCAGCCTGAAGCAGCCATCCTCCACTTGGACGGGGGCCCTAGTTCCCCTAGAAGAACTCAAAGATACTGTTTTGTATATTCCTTGACGAGGAACCGGGCTTCTGCTTTAATCTCTGCCTTATAGTTTTTTGATTGTTCCTCCTGTGTTTTTGCATCCCCTTACTCCCAGAATAGTAACTGTTGCCACCTGCTGTTTGGTATTGAGGAAGGCCTAGGTGGCTTGAAGTCTTTTTCCTGCAAGTAAGAAATGAGGGATAGGGAAAGGGCCACAGCATCCTGCTCCATTTCAGAGTAGTTGTCATTTGGTGACTTTCAATACATCTGGCCTAAAAAAAAAAAAAAATACTTCTGGCCACCAAATGGTGGTTTTTTCCCCACACTAACCAATTCTCCAGAAACCAACATGTTACTCTCTCCATACATCTCACTCTCTCCTCCCTCTCCCCATGTCTGCAAGTCTGTAGTTACTTCTTCTATTTTCTGTTCCTCCTTAGAGCAAAATTTCTGACAGGAGCTGTGTACAACCATTGTCTCCACACTTTCAACACCATTCTCTCCTCCACATATCTTATAGGGTTTCTACCAGTGGTCATGTATGGATGTGAAAGTTGGACTGTGAAGAAGGCTGAGTGCTGAATAATTGATGCTTTTGAACTGTGGTGTTGGAGAAGACTCTTGAGAGTCCCTTGGACAGCAAGGAAATCCAACCAGGCAATCCTAAAGGAAATCAGTCCTGAACATTCATTGGAAGGAATGATGTTGAAGCTGAAACTTCCACCTGATGCGAAGAATTGACTGACTGGAAAATACTCTGATGCTAGGAAAGATTGAAGGCAGGAGGAGAAGAGGGTGACAGAGGATAAGATAGTAGGATGGCATCACCAACTTGATGGACATGAGTTTGAGCAAGCTCTGGGAGTTGGTGATGGACAAGGAAGCCTGCCATGCTGCAATCCATGGGGTAGCAATTATTTTTATTTATTTGGCTGTGGTCAGTCTTAGTAGCACAGGGGATAGTTACCTGACCAAGGATCAACCTTGGTCCCCTGCATTGGGAGCTCAGAGTCTCAGCCACTGGACTACCAGGGAAGCACCAACATACATTTCATTTAGATGCAATTTGCTACTTTTACACCTACAGTTTCCCTGAGAGCTCATATCTAAAAGGAACGAAAGGAAGTCTGTTCAGAAAACAAACAAAAATTGTTAAGTTTATTATGTTTGGGAAGAGTGTTTCTGCTTTTAAACCCCTGAATGTTATATATCTGTGCTGTGCTTAGTCTCTCAGTTGTGTCTGATTCTTTGTGACTCCATGGACTGTAGCTGACCAGGCTCCTCTGTCCATGGGATTCTCCAGGCAAGAATACTGGAGTGGGTTGCCATGTACTCCTCCAGGGGACTTGCCCGACCCAGGGATGGAACCCAGGTCTTCTGCATTGCAGGCAGATTCTTTACAGTCTGAGCCTATCTATGACTATCGCAAACAAAGATTAAACATTAACACTATGCAATACCAATTAATTTTATAAATATCTTTCTTACCTCAAGTTGCATTTATTTTGGCTTAATATTTAATAAACCAAATAATTTTTAGTGAAGAAAATACAGAACTGATGATGGTAATTTTAAAGGGATAGAAAGCAGAATATGATGATAACTTTGGTAATGTTATATACTGTATTTTAAAAAGTTGACATGAGAAAAGCTAAGTCTGCCCTTCTAATTTTCTTGATTGGTTTCAGAAAAATATATAATGACATTTTCATCATTATTGAATGATACAAGGTATTTTTATTGTCCCCAAATCCTCTATGCGCCACTATTCATCCCTCATTCCCATCTCCAACCTCTGGCAACCACTGATCTTTTTATTATCTCCATGGTTTCCTTTTTTTTGTCATATAGTTAGCATTACACAATATGTAGCCTTTTCAGATGAATTTTCACTAAACAAGTCGCTTCAGTCATGTCTTACTCTTTGGGCCCTATGGACTGTAGCCCACCAGGTTTCTCTGTTCATGGGATTCTCCAGGCAAGAATACTGTAGTGGGTTGCCTTGCTCTCCTCCAGGGGGGGATCTTCCTGATTCAGAGATTGAACCCACATCTCTTATGTCTCCTGCATTGGCAGGTGGGTTATTTGCCACTTGCGCCTCTTTCACTTTGTAGTAAGCATTGTTTCCTCCCTTGCATTCATGGTTTGGTGCATGCATGTCCTTTTTGTGCCAAGTAATATTCCATTGTCTGGCTGGGCCAATTTATGTATCCATTCATTTACTGAAGGGCTTCTTGGTTATTTCCAAATTTGGGGAGTTATGAATAAAGCTGTTATAGATATTTCACAGATTCAAAAAAATTCCTTTTTCATTTAAAATTAAATATATAATGAACGAGCTTACTTCCAATATGCATACAAACCAGACTGAAGAGGCATCTCCTTTCTTCTACTTCATGCTCTCTCCATGTTTGCATTAATTGCATTGTTAATGTTAGCATACTATTTTCTCCATTTTCCATTCATTCATTTTAGACAATGCAGGAAATGCAATAAAACCCCCAAATGGATCAAGAAGTGTCATTACTGTAGAGAGATGGTTGTTTTATGAAAATCAAAAAATTGACTTATAGGCAGAGATGGACGGCTCACACTCAAAAACTCCAAACTCCCAGATGGTTTTGGGGTTGACATTTCTATAGGCAATATTTGGGGTGAGGGCTGCAGGGTGAGTGACTTTCTTCTGATTGGTTGCTGGTGACCTAACAGAGCAACACTCCAGGAATCCTGTGCTCAGCCTAAAGTAACCATCTTCCAAGTGGGTGGGGGGGCCTTAGTTCTTATGGAAGAACTCAAAGATATTGTTATGTTTATTACTTGAGGAGGAACCAGGATCCTGCTTTAATCACTGCATTCTGGTTTCCTCCTGTTTCTATTAGCAGCTATTTGAATTTGTTTTTTGGAACAGGGAGGTTTAGAAGTCTGAAGATTGTATCCGACAAATTAGAAATGCGGGATAAAAAAAGAAAGGCTTTTGTGCTCAGGAAGCCCCTGCAGGGTTTTGCTTGGTTACAAACTTATTCAACCTGAATAACTGAAGCCTAAAAGCTGTTTTGTTTTTTTTTTTTAAGTATGGGACCCAACTGAAGAGATTTAGCACTCGTGCACACATTGTTGACTTACAAAGTTGTGTTAAGTCATTATTAATAACAAACATGATTTTAGTCAAGAATAGGAAA
>SJYQ01002911.1:26429-70833 GCA_006410935.1 Redunca redunca | reverse complement strand
ACTCCAGTATTCTTGCGGAGAATCCCATGGACAGAGGAGCCTGGCAGGCTACAGTCCATAGGGTTGCAAAGAGTCCCACATGACTAAAGCACCTTAGCAGACATGCATGTGGGTTGGCCTACTTTGACTTTCCTTGTGCTATCAGAGTTGGTTCTTTGCCCTGGAAGCTCCAATAGTGCCCTGTGCACACTGATGCCACTTGTACCAACCTTATGCATGAGTGCTATCTACTTGTGCCTCTGGTTTCCTTCAAGGGTGAACACTTCACAGGCAAGGACTGGGCCCATCCTCCCCTCATAGTTTGGGGCCTAGCTCAGAATCAGCCTGTGGTCTGCGGTATTAAATTGACCTTAAGAAGTCTTTGTGGAGACTAAGAAAGAAACATTAGACACAGTTGTGGGCAGTTCGGCGGTAGAGGGACCTATTCAGCTGAGAAGTTGTGTTTATCAGCTGGGTTATGTGTACCTCTTTCAAGAGTGCATGTCCACGAATTTTAACAAACGTTTACTTTACATCCTTGTAAACACCACCACACTGAAAATCTGCAACATTTCCTCACACCGAAAGTGCCCTTTGCAGTCATCACTTCACACCCCAAGCCTCAGCCTGAAAGAATCACTGCTCTGCTGTCCATCACTGTTTTGCCTGTTCTAAAACTTTATAGAAATGAAATCACACTGTGTGTATTGTTTTACACTTGGCTTCTTCACATAGCACAATGTGTTGCTATATCAGTAATCTACTCCTTCTTATGGCTGAGTGGTAGTCCATATATGGATATACCACAGTTCATCAGATGAGAATTTAAAGGAAAAATATCTGTTTTTCCTTTTCCCAGAACCTACCATGGGGAATTAAGAGGGTCTTGGGTGGCGGCCTCAACTGTACAGGCTGTGTATTCTCTCTTATATTAAGAATATTGTGGTTTATATTAGGAAATATGTATTTGTCCTCAGTCCCTGTTCCTAGCACAGAGCTCCTAAGACCATTACAACTTCCTGAGGGATGAGAGTGATCTAGGTGTCTTTTGTGATGTCAAGGTGACTTTTGAAATGCCCTTAGGTCACCCAAGAAGGAGAACTGGTCACCAGCGAAACCAGCTAGGTGATTTGGAGCGCTAGAACTTTCATTGTCACCCCTCTGACCTCTGGGGAGGGAAAGGGCTGGAGAGTGAGTTCAGTCACCAATGGCCAATGAGCTAATCAATTATGCCTGTGTAATGAAGCTTTCATAACGGCCTAAAAATGATGGACAGAGAGAGGCTCAAAGAGCTTCTAGGTTGGTGAACATATGGAGATCTCAGGAGAGTGGTATGCCCAGAAAAAGCATGGAAGCTCCACTTCCTTTCCTCATACTTTGCCCTATACATCTCTTCCATCTGGCTATTCTTTTTTTAATAGTGTATTTTTTTTTCTTATTGGAGGATACTTGCTTTACAGTGCTGTGGTGGTCTCTGCTGTACATCAATGCAAGTCAGTCCTGATTATATACACCTCATCCCTGTTCAGCCTCCCTCCTACCTTCCTCCACTCCTCTAGTTCACCACAGATTGCCAGGCTGGGTTCCCTGCGTTTCACAGCAGCTTCTCACTAGTTATACACCTGGCTGTTTTGAGTTATGTCCTTTTATAGTAAACCAGTGGTCTAGTAAATAGCAAGTTTCTCTGAGTTCTGTGAGCCACTCTAGCAAATTAATCAAACCCAAGGAGTGGGTAACTGGAACTGCTGATCTATAGTCAGCTGGTCAGAAACACAGGTGACAACCGGGACTTTAGATTGGCATCTCAAGCTGGGGGGCAGGGAGCCCTTAATCTGTGGCATCTGATGCTATCTCCAGGTAGTGTTAGAATTAAGTTGAATTATAGGGTACCAACCAAAACAAAAAACAAGTGTTAAAAAAAATAGGGACTTGCTTGGTGGTCTAGTGGTTAAGACTCCATGCTCCCAATGCTAGGGGCGGGGGTATGAACCCTAGCTGGGGAACTAAGATCCCACATGCTGTGGGATACAGCTAACCAAACGAAACAAAACAAGACCAAGTGTACAGGGCACTCAGTTGGTCTTGGAGAATTGCCTGGTGGTGAGGTGGAAAAATATTTTGGAGTTGGGGGCAGAATCTTATCTCTGAATGAGGTTAGATAGCTGGTGATTTGAAAGCTGCTGATGCAATCGTGACCTCTGGACCCATACCTGAGGTACTGCCAGGATAGAATGTCCAATATATACCACATCTGGAGAGCCTTTCTTGGAAATTTTAATGTTAACTAATATGACTTGGGTTTCAAATAACAGAAGTGACCTGGGTGTCCCCAAATTAAGGGTTCTCCTTCTGTAGCCAATTATTCCAGTGTTTAGCTAGCAGGCCTTCCCGAAATTCGTTCCTTTTAAGGCCCCTATACCTACCTGCTACCACCTTTCTCTCTGGTTTCATCTTTCCCGGGGCAGAGGGAGGCTCTTTCCCCCGCCCTCTGTATCGAGGCTGCCCACACTTGATCTGTATCATCATAAGGATAATAGCCCCTTATCTTTAGATAACACTTTTCCACTTTAACAAGCACTTTCAGACCATTATCTCACTTAAGCTGAGCCACAGCCCTGTGATGGAGGCAGCCTACTTATTATTCTTTTCATTATTATTAGCTATATCATTCTTCTTACATTTCACAGATATAGAAACTGTGGCTGAAAGAGGTTATGACTTCCTGAGCTTCTGGTTGGCCATTCTATGTGCTTCTTACTGTGCCCACAGGCCTCCTGCATCATAAAGAGGGTAAGGTGCCCCCTGGCTGAAGTGAAGTCGCTCAGTCGTGTCCGACTCTTTGCGACCCCGTCAACTGTAGCCTACCAGGCTCTTCCATCCATGGGATTCTCCAGGCAAGAATACTGGAGTGGGTTGCCATTTTCTTCTCCAGGGGATCTTCCCGACCCAGGGATCGAACCCAGGTCTCCCGCATTGCAGGCAGACACTTTAACCTCTGAGCCATCAAGGAAGCCCCCTGGGTACCCGTTCTTTATTGTTATATTTGCTGAACTCATGGGGGGATGAGCAGTAGTCGTTCTTGAGCTCCTGACCCATAAAATACCGAATGTGTTCAAATGGTGATAATAATCATAAATAACTTTTATAGACAGTGAGGCTGAGTCACCTGCTGTTCTAGGCCTTCTAGAGATCTTATCTCTAGTACTGCCAACTTCCGTACAAGGTGGATATTATTATGCCTGTTTTACAGATAAGGAAGAAGCCTCAGAATCCACCTGCCAATGTAGGAGACAAGAGATGCGGGTTGGATCCCAGGGTTGGGAAGAAGCCCCATAGGAGGACATGGCAACCCACTCCAGTATTTTTGCCTGGGAAATACAACGGACAGAGGAGCCCAGTGGGCTACAGTCCATGGGGGTCACAAAGAGTCAGACACGACTTAGGGACTGAGCCCAACAGGCGCATTCAGAGAGGCTAACTTGCCTAACATCACCTGTGTCTCTGAAAATTCTCTAGCCTCTCATTGTGGTTGGGAACCCTCCACTGTGGCCTCACATGAACACTGGTTCAAGTGCTGGGCCTCCCACCTGCTTGCCATGTGACCATGAGTCTCAACGTGTTCCCTCATCTGAAAAATGGAGGGGTCCCTCATTCACGGAGTGCTCTTCTGAGGATTAAATGTCAGGCCCAGCCCGGTTTGGCAGATAGGAATGATGATTAGGCACCAATCTCAGTCCAAGAAGATGATGGGGGCCCAGAGGCCAGAGGGCAGCGTGTCTGACTGTCAGGGTCTGTGTTTAAGTCTAGGTATGTCCTCCTTCAGAGGCTGTGTCAGCTGATGCCAACAGAAGTCTGCAGCTGTAGATGTCATGAGGTAGGGTTTGTTCAAAGTTATTAGGTATCATAAAGTCCTCTGTTGAAGCTTGTTTATTATCTGCCTGTTTACTGCAATTCAGCACCTGTATTCATCATTTTCTTTCCATCTCAAAGTTTAGTAGAAGATTCTTCATGAATACAATCCTTCCTCTATCACCCTTGGCTTGCAGGGTGAAAGTGGACAGTTCACTTAAAGCCACATCACATCCAATGGTGTGTTCTGGATTGGATGACTTGAACTCCAACCAGAGAGAGCACTTGTAAAATGGAAATGTACTGTCATCCAGAATGAATGGTATGCCACGCCCTGTGCCAGCCACAGCCCAAAGGCAAGGCACACAGTGTTAGGAGCCTGGGAGCTAAGAGTGGGTGCTCACTAAGTTGAGTCAAGAAGCACTTCTGCCCTCTCTTGGGTGGAGGCTAGGGTTTCCAATGGGAATCATTTAGCAATCATTGGGTGGTGCTGTCAGATTCAGAGTGGATGACTTAACTCAGTTAGGCGGTCTGATTCTCCATGAGGGCTCTGGACAAGCTGCCTGGCTTCCATGTCTCCATCAACTCTGGGTTTGGGGTGAACAGGGCAGACCTCATGCAGCTTCCATGGGAGTCATTCAAGTCCTTGCATCCAGGTCTTCTGGCTGGATTTAGATGGGGCCATTCATCTTTCCACACTGAGTTAGCGTCAGAAACCCTGAGTAGCAATGACCAGCAGTGTATATTGTATTGTCAGTTCAGGTCAGTGCAGTTGCTTAGTCATGTCTGACTTTGTGACCACATGGACTGCCGCATGCCAGGCTTCCCTCTCCATCACCAACTTCTGGAGCTTGCTCAAACTTATGTGCATCAAGTCGGTGATGCCATCCAACCATCTCATCCTCTGTCGTCCCCTTCTCCTCTTGCCTTCAATCTTTCCTAGCATCAGGGTCTTTTCAAATGAGTCAGTTCTTCGCATCAGGTGGCCAAAGTATTGGAGCTTTAGCTTCAGCATCAGTTCTTCCAATGAATATTCAAGACTGATTTCTTTTGGGATTGACTGGTTTGATCTCCTTGCACTCCAAGGGACTCTCAAGAGTCTTCTCCAACCCCACAGTTCAAAAGCATCAATTCTTCGGCTCTCAGCTTTCTTTATGGTCCAGCTCTCACATCTCTACATGACTACTGGAAAAATCATAGCTTTGAGTAGACAGACCTTTGTTGCCAAAGTAATGTCTCTGCTTTTTGTTATACTGTCTAGTTTGGTCATAGTTTTTCTTCTAAGGAGCAAGTGTCTTTTAATTTCATGGCTGCAGTCACCATCTTCAGTGATTTTGGAGCCCAAGAAAATAGCCTGTCACTGTTTCTATTATTTCCCCATCCATTTGCCATGAAGTGATGGGGCCAGATGCCATGATCTTCGTTTTTTGAATGTTGAGTTTTAAGCCAACTTTTTCACTCTCCTCTTTCACTTTCATCAAGAGACTCTTTAGCTCCTCTTCACTTTCTGCCATAAGGATGGTGTCATCTCCATATCTGAGGTTATTGATATTTATCCCAGCAATCTGTACCACCACCCTGTGGCTTCCCATACCTCTTCAGTTCAGTTCAGTTGCTCAGTCGTGTCCGACTCTCTGCGACCCCATGAATTGCAGCACGCCAGGCCTCCCTGTCCATCACCAACTCCCGGAGTTCACTCAGACTCACGTCCATCGAGTCAGTGATGCCATCCAGCCATCTCATCCTCTGTCTTCCCCTTCTCCTCCTGCCCCCAATCCCTCCCAGCATCAGAGTCTTTTCCAATGAGTCAGCTCTTCACAAGAGGTGGCCAAAGTACTGGAGTTTCAGCTTTAGCATCATTCCTTCCAAAGAACACCCAGGACTGATCTCCTTTAGGATGGACTGGTTGGATCTCCTTGCAGTCCAAGGGACTCTCAAGAGTCTTCTCCAAAACCACAGTTCAAAAGCATCAATTCTTCGGCACTCAGCTTTCTTCACAGTCCAACTCTTACATCCATACATGACTACTGGAAAAACCATAGCCTTGACTAGACGGACCTTTGCTGGCAAAGTCCAAGGAGCAGTGGCTGCACGGGCGCAGGAGGACTGAGAGGAACTACTCCATGTTCAAGGTCAAGAGGGGTGGCGGTGAGGATATACCCCTTATCCAGGGTAAGGAGCAGCGGCTGTGCTTTGCTGGAACAGCCCAGAAGAGATACCCCACGTCCAAGGTAAGAGAAACCCAAGTAAGATGGTAGGTGTTGCGAGAGGGCATCAGAGGGCAGACACGCTGAAATCATAATTACAGAAAACTAGTCAATCTAATCACACAGACCACAGCTTTGTCTAACTCAATGAAACTAAGCCATGCCATGGAGGGCCACCCAAGACAGGCGGGTCATGGTGAAGAGGTCTGACAGAATGTGGTCCACTGGAGAAGGGAATGGCAAACCACTTCAGTATTCTTGCCTTGAGAACCCCATGAACAGTATGAAAAGGCAAAATGATAGGACACTGAAAGAGGAACTCCCCAGGTCAGTAGGTGCCCAATATGCTACTGGAGATCAGGGGAGAAATAACTCCCATACCTCTTAGGATCCTAAATAAGGCCCTCCATGGTCTATCATCATCTCCTGTCTTTCTCTTCCCTTCCTGTGGTCCTGTTGCTCAAACGGACTGTGTTTCCTCCTATCACAGGGCCTTTGCAAATGCTATTCCCCATGCCAGGTCGTTCTCTGTGATGAACAGACTTTAAGGTGACCCCCCCAACCCCACCCCACGATCCCTAACTCCCGGTGTTCACACCTTTGAGTGTGGGTGGGGCTTGTGACTTGCCTGTAGCCAATAGAATATGGCAAAGGTGACAGAATGTCACTTTTGTGATTATATTATGTAAGATTCCATCTTGCTAGAGCCTCTGACCCTTCTCTAGTCAGGTCTCCATGTCAGAACACAGCCCTGCCTCACCCCCAAATAGACTGAGATAGCAAAAGTATTCTTTTTTTGGGGTGATGGCACTGCACAGCTTGCAAGATCTTAATTTCCTAACCAGGGATTGAACCTGGGCCCTCAGCAGTGAGAGCGCTGAGTCCTAACTGCTGGACCTTTGAGGGAACTCCCTCAAGGGTATTCTTTTAAGTTATGTTTGTTGTTTAAAAAGAAAAAGCTGGGTAAATGCATTACTATTTTCTATATGCAGCATAGAAAATCAATATATTCTCTACTATTCACCTAGTTTACGCCTACTCATCCCTCACCATTCCCACCCCACTGAGATTTCTCATCAGCCAAGATGCTAAGGCCGGTCTCCTTATTAGAGTTTCTCAGGCCGCTGTGTGCCTCGCCACTGCATGACTTACATAGTTAGAAGTGTGTGATTATTTAATTAATAGCTGCCCCCCTCCCCTAGATTGTAAGTGCCAGGGAAGCAGCCTGTCATAGTCTCTGTATTTCCCAAGAGACTAGCATGGTGCTTAGTACAGGTGGGTGCTCAGTAGATATCTGTTGAATAAATAAGTGATTTGTAGAACATTCAGGGTCAAAAAGGCTTAGGGCGTAGACAGGGGCTGGATTGTTCGGTGGCTAGAGGTTAAAGTGACTTGGGTGGAAAATGGATTTTGTAGTACTAAAAACTCACTTTGGGGATTTCCCTAGTGATCTAGTGGCTAAGACTCCAAACTCCCAATGCAGAGGGCTGGGGTTCTATCTTGGTTCAGGGAAAGAGACCCCCACATGCTGCAATGAAAAAACTGGCATGCTGCAATAAAGACTGAAGATTTAATACGCCAATACTAAGACGCGGTGCAGTCAAATGAACAAACAAATGTGTTTTTTTTTAATCTTGATTTTATTGTGACGGAGCTAGACAACTGAAGCTAAAAATGCATTTGGGGGGGCATCTTTGATGGGAATAATATGTGTCCATACAATAGTCACATGAGCCGCCCCATGGCTTGGCATAAGGATGTTTCTCTTCAAAGCTCCAGACTCCTTTCTCCTTCCAGAAGAATATCTTGTGTTTTGATCACCAGGCAACTCTCTTGACAGTGTCCTTCCTATGAGTTTCCACCTTCATGGTCAGAGAAGGGACAATGCAGGGGGAGGAGGAATGGTGTGGCACTCTGGCTGATCACATCTAATTCACAGATGTTATTATTTGGCTCACATATCATTCAAAATCACCTAATGAGTTTTGCACGTTAAAAACCTGGAGATTCCTGTGCAGAACAGCCAGACAGGCTCCTTGAGAGGGATGGGATCATGCAGGACTCTCCAGCTCTGTTGCCCGGATGGTCAAGGAGCAAGGAGACTGCCTTCTGAGGCCAAATTGTCTCGAGGAAGGTGGGGGGAGGTGTAGGGGGGTGCCCTCTGCCTGTGCTCCACCCCCCCTTCACCAGCGTACATGCCTCTTCCCTAGACAGACTTCGGTAAAACAGTACATGAATCAATAAAGAAGTGATGCAAGATGCTAGCCTCAGAAAAAAAACAAAAACCTGGAGATTTCGACATAAACAGTGGATTTCTGGCTCTTCCTGAAAACTGAGATTTAATAATTCTTGACCCAGAGCAAGAGCATCTAGACTGGATGCTGATTTACAGCTGCCCCACGTGGTGGGCCATTTTCCAGTCTTCCCCTGCCTGCTTCAATCACTCATGCTGCTACCTGGACCCCAGAAGCATCTGAGTTTGCTATACTTAAACTAGATAGTCTCAAATTTTCATCCAGCCTGGGATTTTTACATCACTGTATGTAAGCAGTGGAGGAAATTCCCTTGAGACTTCCTTTAGGTTCCCTTCTCTGACTGATCCTAGTAAATCCACCTTTCCAAGTCTCCTCATTAAGAAGCGTTACTAAACCCATCTGCTTTTTGCCTCTTTTCTCATTTCCCTGTCTCATCTACTCTGCCCACCCCATCATCATTGTGTTTCTGATACTCCTCTGGTTCTGCCTTTAGCTATAAGGCCCCTGGCATTCCAATAGTGGGGCTCCTCAAAGCCCAGCCTTTTCAGGCATTTCTGTAAAGACCGTGTGTGCCTGTGCCTTGCTGTTGCTCTGGAGGCGACATGAGCTTTAAGACACCAGAAGACAGATGAATGGGATGGTCTTCTATAAGATTCTGAAGGTCCCCTAACAAATGCGGGTGAGCTAAAGAGAGTCCAAGGAGATGGCAGTCCAGTTAGAAATTCATTCCTACATTTACACCCGCAGATATTGGGCTGGCCAAAAAGTTCGTTCAGGTTTTTCTGTAACATCTTATGGAATCATTTTTTAAATAATAATAATAATAAACTCTCTTTAAAAACCATGTAATAAGTCCAGGGAGTTCCCTGGTGGTCCAGTGGTTAAGAATCCACATTCCAATACAAGGGACGCGAGTTCAATGCCAGGTTGGGGAACTAAAATCCCACATACCATGGGGAAAGCCTATGTACCACAACTAAGACCCAACACAGTTAAATAAATATTTTTTTAAAAAAGAGAAGTCCAGAGCTCTGAGGTTGTTGGAGTTGATTCAGGGCCTCTCTGTCATGGTCAGAACATGGTACTCAAGGCGGCAGTCCTTATACTTATATTTAAGGCAGGAAGAAAGTTTGTCATATTGTATCAGGAAAGTGAACATTTGCAAAATACCCCCAGCTGACTTCTGTTTTTATTTCATTAGTGTTAGGGGTTCAGTAATGGCCTTCCCCAAAAAGGTATGTTGGAGTCCAAAGTTCCAGTACCCCAGAATGACCTTATTTGGATTGTATATATATATATATATATATATATTTTGCCACACTTGACCAGGGATCAAAACCAAGCATTCGACAATGAAAGCTTGGAGTCAGGGCCACCAGGGAATTCCCTGAAGACTGTAAAGAGTTAAGCAAGTTAAAATGAGGTCATTAGAGTGGGTTCTAATCCAATAGGGTATCTGTGTAAAAAGGAGAAACTTGAGCACAAAGGGAAGACAATGTGAAGAGACATTTGGAGAGACTTCCCTGGTGGTCCAGTGCCTAAGACTCTGCCCTCCCAATGGAGGGGGCCCAGGTTTGATCCCTGATCAGGGAACTAGATTCCTCAGGCCACAACTAAGACCCGGTGCCGCCAAATAAATAAATATTTTTTTAAAAGACAGAGAGAGAGAGATTGGGAGAAGACGGTCATCTGCAGGCCAAGGAGAGACACTGGAGCAGATCCTTCACTCCCAGTGTACTAAAATTGCTTCCAAAAGAAATTGCCCTGCTGACACCTTGATTTCAGACTTGTAGTTTCCAGAACCTCGAGACAGTACATTTCCATTGTTTAAGCCACACAGTCTTTGGTACCCTGTTTTGGCAGCTCTAGGAAGCTGTTACAATTGACCAGACCACAACACAAGCTTTCCCCTAGTTTCAAGAGAGGGCAGGGAAAATGAGTGTATAGTTGGTCTGTTGTTGTTCAGTTGTTAAGTTTTGTCTGACTATTTGCAACCCCAAGGACTTCAGCACACCAGTCTTCCGTCCCTCACCATCTCCCAGAGTTCACGAAAGCTCATGTCTATTGAATCAGTGATGCCATCTAACCATGTCATACTCTGCCGTGCTCTTCTCCTCCTGCCTTCAATCTTTCCCAGCATCAGGGTCTTTTCCAATGAATTGGCTGTTCACATCAGGTGACTAAACTATTGGAGCTTTAGCTTCAGCATCAGTCCTTCTCGTGAGTATTCAGAGTTGATTTCCCTTAGAATTGACTGGTTTGATCACCTTGCTGTCCAAGGGACTCTCAAGATTCTTCTCAAGCACCACAATTTGAAAGCATCAATTCTTTGGCATTCATCCTTCTTTATGGTCCAGCTCTCACATCTGTACATGACTACTGGAAAAACCACAGCTTTGACTATACAGACCTTTGTCAGTAAAGTGATGTCTTTACTTTTTACCCTGGTGCCCCAAACAAAAGTGAATTCTACTGATGAGAAAAAAAGAAGGTGGATGTTGGAATAGCAACCGATAGCATCAGCCAAAGTCCTGGGGAGTCAGAGGCAAAAAAAAGCCGATCTCCAAGAAGGTGTGAAATGAATGAATGAATGACTCATTTCCTGGCCTGCTGATAAATGAACGATGGATCAATAAACATTTACTAAGCATGTAGGGTCTCAGTCCTGTGCCATGCAGAGGATACTTGCACAGTCAGTCTCCACTCTTCCCTCAGTCAGTTCATAATTAGACTGTAAACATAAAATCTTCATTTATAAACCATATTTTCCTGGACCCCAGCAGTTTGAGCATGAAAGCAACTTAGCNTTGATTCCAAACCAGTCCAGTCTCTAGTTTTCGGTTTCCAATGAGACCCAGAAGCTAGGGGCAGGGTTTGGGTGGGGCAAGATCTAAAGAGGCACTATCAGACCTGTGCAGGATTGGCAGCGGCAAGTGAGTGTGAAACCGAGTCCCCCTAAAACTGAGTCCCCTTCCTGAGTTTTATGATTAATACCTCTCTCCAAAACTTTATGCTCTTGCTTGCCTCCTCTGAACTCAGTACCTTTCCTGTCCCCTTTGACCTCAGTCCTGTGGTAATTGAACGCCCATTAACCAGAGTCAGATGACTAAGACTGCTGTTGTTGATAATATCGTTAATGTACTAAAATTGCTGTTGTAGAAATCATTAGCATACAAATTCAGGCAGTTTCTCCAGGGCAAGATGAGCTCACAGACCTCTTAGCCATGGGCCCCGAGAACTGTAAACTAGAGACATCCTGACTCCTGAAACCGTGATTAAGAAATGTCACAAGACGATGATTAATCCCAGCCTCTTTGTTCTTGCCTTTTAAAACATCCCTCACTCAAAGACGGAGTTGAAGTGGATCTGAGAATTGTCTCCCGCTTCTTAGCTGCGCATCCTGCAAATAAACCCTGACTTTGCTGCAGATACCTGAGGTCAAGGTTTGGCTTTCTGTGGCTGTGAGTACATGAACCCTCCTTAAATTTTGCATCATTAAGTTCCTAAGTCTCCTTAGGAACCTTAATTTTCCTAAGCCACTCTAGTCTCAGCCCTGCCAGAAGTCATAGCATTCTCATTTAAAAACTTAAATATATGCTTGTTCTTTGGCCTAATTGCTAGGAATTCTTCCTTTGGAAATAAACAGCGTTCTAAACCATGTGTTCAAAATGATCATATATATAAATATAAGACAGGAAGGACATGCACCCAAATGATAACAGAGGTTATCTCTGACAGATAGGGTTGTAGATTACTTTTTCCATTGTGCTTGTGGGTTTGTGTGTGTGTGTTACACATTTTCTGCACTTTACAAGTATGTTTTTGTGGCTGGGGAGAAATAACGTTATATTTAAATATGACCCATTGTGCTTAGGCTAAGCACCTTACTGCCCTCTTTCCTTCTGGACAGCACTTTCCCATGAGGCTCTCTGATCCCTCATGCAAACAGCCCCACAGAATCTCACCCCACAAACCTCTCAGACAGGCATACACATGTCTGAATCTACAGAGAGGCTGAGACAGGCCTGTTGGGGTGCGGTCTTCTCTGAGGGCATTGTAGGACTGGATATGACGATTTAAAGTCCCCTCCCAAACTTCTACCTCCTCTCCCAGGGGTTGTTCAGGGAATCCACACCCTCATGGAAGGAGTCGGATGGACAGGATTTGAATCCCTGACTTTGCCAGGTACAAGCCATGTGACTCTGGGCAAGTTATTTCATCTCTCTGCTCAATCTTCACATCCCTAAAATGGAGATAACACTGGAAGTTATAGCACAGTGATCTTCTGGAGCCAGTAAGAAGATGCCTGTGAAGTGTGGATGCCAGTCTGGCATGAAGTGACTCAACAAGAGGTAAGTGGTGGCATTCTTATTGATGCCCTGGTAGCTGTATCTCCCTCATCTCAAGCACAGTACTGGACATGCTGAACTCTTAATCACCAACCGCCCCCCGTCCCCCCAATCTGTTCCTTTCTAGGCCTGGGTCATGGTAGCAGCCAGGCAAGGCTCAGCTCTCTTTCAGTCTCTCAGTTCAATCCATCTCCATGTCCTGATGGTTCTGCCTTCTAACTACTTTAACATCCTTCTGTCTCCTTTATCTCTCCCCTGAAGACTGAATTCACCTCTAGTTATTCTTCCATGTCCACTCTTGGCCCCTCCAATCCTTCTCCACATTGCAGCCACAGGAATAGTAAACTAGAAATCAGCTCTTGTCACTCCCCTGTTCAAAACCCTTTTTGACTTCCAATTGCATTTAGACCATACAAGGTTATCAAGTCCAGCCCCGTCTGCCCAGTCTGCTCTCTATACCACTCTCATCCTTTGCCCTCTCTCCCACTGCATGCCAGCCTCACAGACCTTCTCTTGGTTTTCTACAAACACCAGTGCTTCGTAGCTTCAGATACCTGCCCCAGATACTCTTCTCCACTTCTTGGCCTGGCCCTGCTCACCCATACTGTGTGTTCAAGCCCCAGCCTAAATGCGGTTTCCAGAAAGAGCCACCCCACCCCACAACACCCAGTCTAAGGCAGGCCCTCCTGTTGCTCTCTTCCCCTGTACTCTCCTTCAAAGCCCTTTTCACAAACTACCCTAATCAGGATGTAGTTGAATGTCCTTTTAATGTCTGTCTCTAATACCAACACTCCAGGAAAGCAGGGACCATATTTCTTTTGCTGATTACTGTTTCCATAACACCCAGTGAGGTACCTGCGACAAAGTGTACGTTAAATAAAATATTTGTTAAAAGAATTAGTTAAATATCAGAATAAAAAAAAAATCTCTGAATGTTAATATATGTGTATACAAACTCGAAGCAAATCCTATTGAAATTTGGGTCAGTGAGAATTTATTGTGGGCTAGTTTGGCCTGATAAATCATCTTGGAAGAGGACGTCCCTGCTAGTCCAGTGGATAAGAATCTGGCTGCCAGTGCAGGGGACATGGGTTCAATCCCTGGTCTGGAAAGACTCCACATGCCTCGGGACAACAAAGCTTGTGCTGTGCAGCCACTGAGCCCATGCTCTGGAGCCTGTGCAGCAGGAGAAGCCACCGCAATGAGAAGTCCTTGCACCACAGCAAAGGGTAGCCCTGCCTACCACAACTAGAGGAAGCCCACACACAGCAAAGAGGACCTAACGTAGTAAAAAATAAACAAATGAATAAATTTAAAAAATCGTCTTGGAAGAGCAGTAAGCCTCCATCTAGCTATCCATCTACCCATAAAGCGATCCACTCATAAATCCATTCATTCACTCAACCATCCACCCACTTGCCCAATTGTCCATCCATCATTTCATCCAACATTCACTGAACACCACTCAAAATGTTGAAAGGTAAGAATCTAAGATAAAACATGATGATAACACTGTATTGTAAAATTAAAATTTCTTAAGAGAATGTCCTCACAAAAAATAAATTTGTGAGGTAATGGATATGTTAATTAGCTAGTAGGGGGAATCCTTTCACAGTGTATATTTGTGCCAAGTTACCACGATGTGCGCTTTAAATATCTCACAATTTTATATTTCAGTTATGCTTTAATAAAGCTGAAATTTTAAAAATGTTGAAAGGAGGGAGAGGGGATAAATTAAGATTTTGTGATTAACAGATACAGACTATGCTATATGAAATAGATAAATATAAGGACCTACTATATGGCATAGGGAATTATATTCAATATCTCATAATAATCTATAATGGAAAAGAATCTAAAAAATTATATGTATATAATAATCACTTTGCTGTACATCTGAAAGTAACACAACATTGTAAATCAACTATTCTTCAACTTAAAAAATGCTGAAAGAACTGAGCCATCATCTAGTGGCTGGTAAGCATTTTTGACATTGATTTACAGTTAAAAAGTCCCACACTCATTATTGTGACTCGGTACATTCATTCATTTATATAAAACTGAAACAAAAGTTTTGTTAAATAATACCCTTATCACATGTGAACCTCCCTGTTGTATTCTATCCTGTTCCATTCTATTCTATTCCATTCACAAGAAATGTTAGTATTACCCACTGCAGTTGGCAGTTTCTGAAATGGCTCCCAGTGATTCTAACCTCCTGATATTCATACCCTATGTAATCCCTTCCCTTTGAGTGTGGGCTGGACCTACTGACCTGCATCTAATCAACAGAACACAGCAGACATGGTGAGGTGTCAAGTGACAGGAAGTCCTGGATTAGGTTACAGAAGACTGTGACTTGTGTACTGACAGCACTCTCTCTTGCCCTCTTCCTTGCTTGCTTAAATAAAGCAAGTTCCCATGTTGAGGGATGCTCTGTGGAAAGGCCCACATGGCAAAGAACCGAGGGAGGTTCTTGCCAACAATTCATGAGGATTTGAGGTCTTAGTCCAACAGCCCATGGGAACTGGATCCTGCCAGCAACCCTGTGAGTGAAGCAGGAAGAGGGTTCTTTTCAGTTTAGCCTCCAGAGACAGTGAGAGACTCAGAGCCAGAGGACGGATCTAAGCCACACCCAGATTCTTGCCCCACAGAAACCAAGATAGAATAAATGTTATTTAACCTACCAAGTTTGGGGTAATCGGTTATGCAACAATAGATAACTAATACACTAAACTGGCTTCTCAACTTGCTGATGAGTATTGATTGACATATAAATTAAAAAAGCACTGATCTAGTTCTAGATGCAAGTCCTGTGCTGGGGCGGGTGAGGGGCATCAAAAAGAGATTGAGGATGAATAAGCCCCAGTCATTGCCTTCAAAGAGCTTTAAGTGTTTTTTGAGGATCCATAATTTAATAGGATGCATGTATTTGTGGGGCAGAGTTCAAAGACAGAAGAAGTGAGTGAGAGGTTCGCCCAGGCTGAGACAGATCACTGTGATGAGCACAGAGATATCTTGTTTGGGGATTCCTTATAGGGGGAAATACAGCCTTCACAGGAAGATGCAGAAGGATCCTTCCACACTCAGAAATGCTTGGGAGAGGAGGATGTGACCATGAAGAACTCTACTCGGGAAGGATCAAAGCGGCCACAAACCATGTCTTACGTCTATTGTGGTTAGAGTCTGAGGATTACTCAGGAGTCTTGAGAGTAGGGAAGGCGGGAGGAGGACAAAGACGTTATAAGGCGTACATAAATAAATATGTGTAAAATGCTAAGAATGGTGCCTGATGCATACTAAGTGCTATGTGTTGTTATTCCTGTGGTTTTGTTACAGTTATCTGGTCCTGCCCCTAGCAGCGTTCATTGGCAATGTCGAAATGATCCAACTCATCGACTTTTCTCAGTTCTTCCCTCCTCGCCTCCCTGCAGCATCTGGCTTCTCTGCTGCCCAAGTTTCCACTGAAGCTCTCCAGACCCACACCTTTTATGAGCCCTTTCTGCCCTCTCTGCCGGGCTGACTTCTCTCTCACATCCAGCATCCACCTTCAGATGTTGCTCTAGTGTCCATTCTCAGACCTTGCCAGTTCTCACCGTGCCCTCCCCTCTCTTCTCTCTGAGGATCGTTCTTATTGTGCAGCTTTCAGCCAGGGCCTCTGACCTATGAGACTGCAGCCTTGACCTCCAGCCCTGGTCTCTCTCTGCACCTCCTGACCTCTACTTACAAGACTTTGTTGGGCAGCTCCAAATGGACATCTCCTTAACATCCTTCTCAGCATATTCTACATCCTCCTCCTCTTTATTCACCCTACACCAGCAAGACCTCCAGGTGCCTTAATCCTGTGCAAGACAGCCTAGTCCCCCACACCTGACACCTCTCCCATAAGTTTTGTTGTTACTGTTTAGCTGCCTAATTGTGTCTGATTCTTTGTGACCCCATGAACTGCAGCACACCAGGCTTTCCTGTCCTTTACCATCTCCCGGAGTTTGTTCAAACTCATGTCCTTTGAGTCAGTGATGCCATCCAACCATCTTATCCTCTGTTGCCCCCGTCTCCTCTTGCCCTCAATCTTTCCCAGCATCAGGGTCCCTTCCAATGAGTTGGCTCTTTGCATCAGGTAGCCAAACTATTTGAGCTTCAGCATCAGTCCTTCCAATGAGTACTCAGGGTTGATTTCCCTTTGTATTGGCTAGTTTGATCTCCTTGCAGTCCAAGGGACTCTCAAGAGTCTTCTCCAGCACCACAGTTTGAAAGCATCAATTCTTTGGTGTTCAGCTTTCTTCATTGTCCAGCTCTCACATCCATACATTTCCCCCCACATCAGTTTCCAAGTGCTGCAGGGTCTATCTCAGAATTGTCTGTTGAATCTATCCTTTTTTTTTTTTTTGGTCCCCTCTACACCTACCCTAATTTGGCCCTTCTCTTCCTCACATCGACCATCAAAAGGGTTTTATCAAGAGTCCTTCCATAGTTTTGAGAACTAAACTATTGTCTGCTGTATCAGTAAACAAAGGATATTACAGCCACCAAGCCATCACGTTACGGCCGCCTGGATGGTGAGCCTTGAGGAAGCTCAGGATAGAGACAAATGGGCAGCCCACTGCCAAGCCCATCTAGCAGTCACCCCCATCACCACCACCCCATAGCACACCTAAGGAAACCTAGGATGGGAAAACACCGATACTGCCCCCAGATAGCTGAGGTGCATATCAAAGGAATGATTTTAGTGAGCCCAGACTCTTGCATCTTCCTATACACAGAGAAGTGTTAACTTCTTTAACTTGAGATAGCTGGTTTTCTTTTATTAACAATAATCTTTGGATGTTCCAACCACCTGGTTTTGCTGCAAAACCTCCTATATACCCTGGCTTCCCCTTTTCTTCTTTGGAGCAGTCTTCTCAGTGCTGTTTGAGATGTTGTCTCCTGGGCTTGAAATCCTAAGAATATCTGACAAATAAAACATAACTCACAGCTTTTAGGTTCTGCATTTTCTTCAGTCAACAGTTCAGTAGTTATACATGCAGAGTTATAGAGATAGGCTACCTGAAATTGAATCCTAATGCTTCCACTTAGTAGCTCAATGACCTCTGACAAGCTCTTTTATTTCTTCATGGCTTGGTTTCCTCATCTTTAAAACAGGGCTACTAATAGGTGTGTGTACCTGTGTAAGTATGTTATGTATGTATGTATGTGTGTATGTAAAGACTGAGGAAAGTAACAGCTTAGTAGAAAAAGTGACACTCTAGTATAAACCATCATTGTTATTCTTATCATTTCAAATCATCCCTTGCTCTGTTCCATCCTCCCAGAGTGCTTCCCTAGTCACACCACTCCCTTGCTCAAAGGCTTCCAGAGATCTTCTGTTACCTATTATGGGAGACTGATGCCTTCACGGTGCCAAAGTGTTTACTCCTCCCTCTATCCACGCCCTTGGTGCCCTTCTGTATGGACTCCAGGCTTGGCCATGTTTTGGTTAATCAGGTAATAAATCTGTGCCACTAGCAGAGGTCTGAAAATCGCTTTCACTCTGGGCTTGCTTTTCAGCCTGGGCTGAACCCCTGGGCAGTAAGAGACCACGTGGAGCAGAGGCCCGTCAACCAACAGCAAGCCCTACTGACAGATGCAGCTGTGAGTCTGTCCTAGATCATCCAGCCCCAGCCAGGTGCCAGCTGATTGTAGAGACCAGCTAAACCAGTTCAGATGGAGCTGCCCAGCTTAACTACAGAACTGAGAGAAATAATACACACTTATGGTTGTGAGCCACTCATGCTCAGTGAGGTCTGTTGCAAAGCAACAGCTAAGTGAAACATCCAGTTAAGTAAATCAAGTACGCCCTTGTCATTTTGGCAGTGAAGGCTCTTGTGGGCAGATCAGTGCACCCTTTCCTATTAATCCCACTGTTTCCTTCCCTCCAACCCCCAACCCAAGCCTCGGGCAGGAATGCACAGAACTTGCTGACTTCTGAGCCTTTGCTGAAACTGAGCCCTCCTCCAGGAATGGTCTTCCCTCTCCTCCTCCTTTCCTACTCTCCCTGGCTTCTCACTCTTCTGTGCCTATTGAAATTTAACTCACCCTAAGATTTATTCAAGTACCATTTTTTTTACCCCCCTGCAGTTAGTGGGCACATTGGGAGCAGCCTGTTTTTGGAACTCTTTACTTGGTACTGTTCAACTCAAATTTCTCTTTATTGCAATATGACAATCAGCTCTTTCCCAAGGAGCTGATTCCTGGAGCTCCAGGAGCACTGATGTGAGAACTATTCCCTTTTCAAATCTTGTTCAATCATCTTCAATTAACCAAGGCACTGGTGTGCTTTACCATCTCACTAACATTTGCTAGACTCGTTTATAAGGAGAACAAGTCTTTATAAATCCCAGGAGCAGGCCTTCACCAGGCAACAATAATTTTCTATAATTTAATAACATTGATTCATCATTTTAATTATATTTTAAAATGTTTTCCACTTCTACTGAGATACAATTGACTTATTGTTTATTTTCAATGTTACTTTCTATAGCAAATGATGCTATACAAGTTTCCACTTGTAATAATAATACAAAGTTTCCTTTAAACTAAACATTTTTAAAATTTGAAGTATAGTTGACTTATTACTGAAATGTTGTGTTAGTCACAAGTGTATAGCAAAGTGATTCTCATATATATGTACATACATATATATATGTATTTTTTCAGATTCTTTTCCATTATAGGTTATTATTGGACATTGAATATAGTTCTCTGTGGTATACAGTAGGCTCTTATTAGTTATCTAGTTTATATATACCAGTGTATAGATGTTAATCTCATCTCCTAATTCATCCCACTCCCTCTTTACCCACTTGGTAACCCTAAGTTTGTTTTCTAATCTGTGAATCTGTTTATGCTCTGCAAATAAATTCATTTTTCTAGATTCTACATGTAAGTGATATTACATATTTGTTGTTCTCTTTCTGACTTATTTCACTGGTATGACAATCTCTGGGTCCATCCATGTCGCTGCAAATGGCATTATTTAGTTTCTTTTATAGCTGAGTAACATTCTATTGTATATATGCACCACATCTTCTTTATCCGTGCCTCTGCTGATGGATATTTGGGTTGCTTTCATGTCCTGGCTATTGTGGATAGCGCTGCAGTGAACACTGGGGTGCATGCATCCTTTCAGATTACCGTTTTTCCAGATAAATGCCCAGGAGTGGGGTTGTTGGGTAGCTCTACCTATTCTGTATATAATAGGGTGTATCTGTTAATACCAAACTCCTAATTTATCCCGCCCTTCCCTTTGGGTAATCATAATTTGTTTTCTAAGTCTGTAAGTCTATTTCTGTTTTGTAAATGAGTTAATTTGCATCATTTTTTAAAGATTCCACATATAAATGATATCATATGAAATTTGTCTTACACTGCAAGGAGATTCAACCAGTCCATTCTAAAGGAGATCAGCCCTGGGTGTTCTTTGGAAGGAATGATGCTGAAGCTGAAACTCCAGTACTTTGGCCACCTCATGTGAAGAGCTGACTCATTGGAAAAGACTCTGATGCTGGGAGGGATTGAGGGCAGGAGGAGAAGGGGACGACAGAGGATGAGATGGCTGGATGGCATCACTGACTTGATGGACATGAGTCTGAGTGAACTCCGGGAGTTGGTGATAGACAGGGAGGCGTGGCGTGTGGCGATTCATGGGGTCCCAAAGAGTCGGACACAACTGAGCGACTGAACTGAACTGAACTGAACTGATTCACTTAGTATGATAATCTCTAGGTCCATCCATGTTGCTACAACTGGAATGATTTCATTCTTTTTATGTCTGAGTAGTATTCCATATATATATTGCATCTTCTTTATCCATCCGTCTGTAAATGGATATTTAGTTTGCTTCCATGTCTTGGCTATAAACATTTTTTTTAAGTTAAAGGAAAAATGAATTTAAAGGAGTACTCTTGCCTGGAAAATCCCATGGATGGAGAAGCCTGGTAGGCTGCAGTCCATGGGGTCAAGAAGAGTTGGACAGGAGTGGGCAACTTCACTTTCACTTTTCACTTTCATGCATTGGAGGAGGAAACGACAAGCGACTTAGCAGCAGCAGCAGCAAGTAAACTGTATTACCGCCTCCCTCCAAAAAGTCCTGATTTGTGTTGTGTGGTGGTTTCCACACTGTAAGTTTTGTCACTATGCTTATTTCCAATAACCTACATGATGCCACTAAATGCAGGGCTGGAAAAAGAAGTGTAGGATGCACCCTCTGGGTCCATACAAGTGACTCAAGCTCATTGTTGGGTGGCTCAGATATTGCAAATATCCAGAAAGTGCTATGGCAATGTCTGAAGCTTGAGAAACACTTTTTTATAGTCACGTTTTGTATTAATCTTATTCTCCATAGCAAACAGCAAGCATCTTTAGTGAACTGACTGCTTCTTAATCATCTTGGCAAAGCCTACACTATCAACAGGGGGTCTCATGGTGGGTACCTTTCACTAGGCTAAGCTTTCTGGAAGAGGGACTAGGGTGAACCACTCTTCTGTTTAGGATGGCAGTGACTTGGAGTGACCTTGAGCTTCTGGCTATGGTAACTTGGCTCTAGGCAGAGGTGTGGCCCAAGGTGGAAGACTTAGGGAGGCTAAGGATGACGCATGGGTCTGCCTCATCCATGTCACTGAGACTTCATGTTTTGCTTCTGCCCAAATGTACTTTTCCCTCAAGGGGTATATGATAAGAACAAATATGAGGAGAAAAGAATGGAAAAGGAGAGCTTGAAGGCCTTGTATCACTTTTATAACAGACGACCACAAACTGGATGGCTTAGCAACAGTAGTTTATTATCTCACAGTTCTGGAGGCTGGAAGTCTGAAACCAGATGTTAGCTGGGTTGACAAATCAAGACGAGTCATAAGGAAAGGATCCGTCCCAGGTCTCAACCCTTGGCTTGATTTGTAGATGGCCCTCTTCTCCCTGTGCCCCTTCACATTGTCTTCCCTTTTTGTTTGTCTGTCTGTGACCGAATTTCTCCCTTTTACAAGGATATCAGTCTTACCAGATCAGGGTCTACGCTGCTCACCTCATTTTAATTTATTACTATAAAGACTCCATCTTGAAACAATGTTATCTGAGGCTTTGGGGGTTAAGATTCCAACACATCTTTTGGGGAGGATGCAGTTCAAACTGCAGGAGGCCTGGAGATTGATTCTAGTGATTCTCTGATGGGAAGTGTTCCCCATCAGGGCTCTCAGTCATAGGAGTTGAACTGTTCGCTCTGTTCACAGGTTATGTCCCTTCCACAAGTGCCCTGAGAATTTATCCTGCTCAGTGGAGGGGTAGACCCTCCAGGAAACAGTCAGATAACAATTTTGTCATCACACAGAATTGTTTCCTATCTGGCAGGCAGCTTGCTAGGCTATCAGGCTTAATAGGGACTGTGTTTGCACCCTGGCTAACATCTAAGTCCCTCTCTATTCACAGGTAAAGATGGATGGCTTTCAGTCATGTGGCCAGACTTGGACCAGGTCCCTTGGGGACCCAGTTCTCTAAAGATGCTCTGCATCTCTTCAGAGGAGGCTGTTTGGGGCCAACCGAACTTCTTTCCTGAGAAGCCTCAGCGGGACTTCCCCTCACACAGGCTTGTCTTCCTGATGCCCTCTTTTGCTATTCTGAAACCAAAGGTGGTAATGGATAGCTTATGAGTGAGGGCTAAAATTCTGCCAATTAATTGCACTGAATGAAGTTTGTAAACATTGTGATCGGAAATTTTAGCACTGTCAATAAGTATTTACTGACTACCCACTACGTGGTAGATATCGTGGGAATATTTTTGAGTACAGCAGTAGGCTGCAAAACTAGCCCCAGCTCTCTATCCATCCCTGTATCTGTGTTCCTTGCAATGTGACTTTGCTGCTCCTCCCATCAGGAGATTGAATCAAGGTGTTGCTGTGATTTGGTTTAGTCAATACATCTATGGAAGTGACACAGTCCAGGTTCTGACTTTGGCCTTGAGAGACCTGCATGATTCCAGTCTTGCTCATGGAACCCTGCAGCTCCGTGTGAACCAGCCTGGACTAGCCTGCTGATGTATGAGGAACATGTGGCCTCATGTTACCTCAGCTGATAGGCACTTGCAAGAAGCAGAGCCTCTGGCTGCCTAGCAACTACCCCAGAAGCATGAGTGGGTCCAGCTGAGACCAGAAGAACTACCCAGATGAGCCCAACCTAAAATCCTGACCCACAAAAATCATGAAATAAACTAATATGTTTTAAAGCCACCTCTAAGTTCTGGGGTATTCTATCATGCAGGGAAAAAAAAAACAACCCCAAACTAAAAATGTACTGACTGATACAGCACTTACCACATGCCAAGCTCTGGCTCTGGTCTATTTGAAAGCAGGCAGAGTCTTGGGAGCAAAGACCTGTGCAAATGTGCCATATTGGGTGTGAAGCAGAAAGTGCTGTGGAGAGCAAACTCACCAGGAATAGAAGAGATGGCATGTGAGATGGGGAGGAATCATGTCCCTGTGGAGTAGGCTGGTGCAGGATGAAATTCCTGAGAGAGGAGGATGAGTGAACATGGGAAGAACATGGGAAGAACATGGGAAATTCCAGGCTGGGGCCGTCGGTGGTATTTACTGAGCACTTACCTTGTGCGTGAAAGCATTACACAGGCCATCCCAGGTCTGTATGAGGCCTAGCAGGAGAGAGAAGACAGCCATATTGCTGCAGCAGAAATTAATTGAGGCACCCCCATTACGTTAGCCCGTTTTCAGCTCTTACTCTTTCTGCCCACACAATCAGTCTCCTAAGATGTTTTGTTTCCCCCTCTCTTGCTTAATTGTACTCTGAAAATGATTGCTTTCTAGCCAAAGTTGTCCTATGTACCTGATGTTTACTTCTTGAAGACAACACTCCCTAACACTCCTTTTCTTTGTGAGTATTCTTCATGCCAGAAGGAAGGTCACAGAATGATGACCTCAAGGACCACCAGAACCTGTTCTGGAACCACCTGCGGCCAGCCCTAATGATCTCAGTGTCTCTAGGAGGAAAGAAGAATGCAAGACTACATCAGTCCTGATCCTTATCGATAGCCTATTTTTTGCTCTGAAGCTACAAGACCATTTCCTGTTTCCCAGGAAGTGAGGCACAATCTTGAGGGCCTTAGCCTGCCGTGGCCCCCTCTGCCTGACAAAATAATAAAGCTACTCTTTTCTGCTCCTCCAAAGATCAGTCTCCACGTTTCTATTCGGCACCAGTGAACAGAGGCCAAGTTTTCGGCAACTGTATGTAGAAGTTGGCCAGAAATGTCAGGCTGGTTTTAACTGAAACAGGAGCAGCAGAGTCTGCTTTGTCCAGGGTAGTGAGAATCTTGGCTTGGGCAGAAGGGACTCGATCTGTTTGTTATTTATATCTGGTTCCTGGCATGTGTGTGGCAGGGATGGGGTGATGATGAGGGTGGGGAGAGGCCTTTGTAATCTTCCCAGGAAGGCACAAGGAGTTAGAAAACCTGGCTGCTGCCCACCCTCCCTCCAACCCCACCCCATGAGTGGCAATCTCTTGAGGGCAGAGTCTGTGTTTGATTCACATTGGTCCACCCTATGACACAGGGCCTTGCAAACACTAGGTACTCAGTTTTGTAAAACTTTTTCATAGGTGTTTCTCATTCCCTTCACTTTATTCCTACTTACCTACTGAATTAGTTTCCCATGGCTGTTATAAGAAATTGACACAAGCTAGGTAGTTTAATAATGCCTAGTACTCTTGCCTGGAAAATCCCATGGACGGAGGAGCCTGGTAGGCTGCAGTCAATGGGGCTGCTAAAAGTTGGACATGACTGAGCGACTTCACTTTCATTTTTCACTTTCATGCATTGGAGAAGGAAATGGCAACCCACTCCAGTGTTCTTGCCTGGAGAATCCCAGGGATGGGGGAGCCTGGTGGGCTGCCGTCTATGGGGTCGCACAGAGTTGGACACGACTGAAGCAACGCAGCAACAGCAGCAGCAGCAGGTAGTTTAATACAAGAGAAACTTATTCTCACAGTTCTGGAAGCTAGAAGTCTGAAATCAAGGTGTCAGCAGAGTTTGTTCCTTTATGGAGGCTCTTAGGGAGCACCCGTTCCTTGCTTCTTCTTAGTTTCTGATCCTTGTCCACAATCCTTGGAATTCCTTGGCTTATAGACACATCACTCTACCCTGCCTCCATCTTCACAAGGCCTTATGTGNACTGGCGATTCGTTTCTTACATGATAGTATACATGTTTCAATGCCATTCTCCCAAATCATCCCACCCTCTCCCTCTCCCACAGAGTCCAAAAGTCCGTTCTATACATCTGTGTCTCTTTTGCTGTCTCACATACAGGGTTATCATTACTGTCTTTCTAAATTCCATATATATGTGTTAGTATACTGTATTGGTGTTTTTCTTTCTGGCTTACTTCACTCTGTATAATAGGCTCTGAATTCACTTAGATATTTAGCTTTCTTAGTTATTTCATCAGGGTATGTCTTCCTGTCCACTCCTCTTCATTGCTATGTTTTCCTTTCGTGACATTTTTGTAGTTTTCCTGAAAATAGGGAACTACGACAAAGAAGTATAAATAACATGATTAATGTAACATATATTAAACTCTGCTTATCGACTCAAATATTTTCAATAACTCAGTCTCAAAACTTACTACCTTATGTGTGTAAGTGATGCATTGCTCCTTTCCTTAAACAAGGTTCAAAAAATTCACATATAATTGATTCTATGTTCATCCTTCTTGCACCTTCTCAAGCTCCTGTGAATACAGGGAATCTTGGAAGAGGGTGTGAAATCCTTTTCAGTTCTCTTGCAATACAATTTTCCACAGGCAATGGCCTTGCCTCTTTACTCTTACTGAGGCAACAAGATCCTTTCCCCCTCTGCCTTGAAAAATTTATAAACTGGTGATAGCTGTCGCTTATTTCTTTAGTCTCCCAAAGAAGTCATGTTCAGAAACAGAAGAATTTGAGAATCATTCCTCAATAGGCTAGAAAAGAAGATTTTTATTTCATTTTGCCAGAAAAAATGAGTTGGCTCACTACATTTATATTTTAATTCAGTTGTTCAGCTATGTTGGAATGAGAGCACACTATGAGTCAAAAATCGATTCAATCCTGAAGGATGAGTGGGGAGGGAAGAAGGAGGGAGGTTCAGGATAGGGGATACATGTACACCTATGGCTGATTAATGTCAATGTATGGCAAAACCCACTACAGTATTGTAAACTGACCAGCCTCCAATTAAAATAAATAAAGTTTTTAAAAAAGAAAAAAAAAATCTATTCAAAACATTTATCTTCTTGATTTTTCTCTCCAGAGATTAATTTTTCTCACTTGGAAAGAAAAATGTTTCTCATTCTTGATGAAAATTCTGATAACTTTCTTGGTTTTCTCAGACTTTCTGTGCCATTTAAAGTATATGCTGGGATTTCCCTGGTGGCGCAGTGATAGAAATACACCTGCCAGTGCAGTGGATATCCATCCTGTGTCCAGGAAGAGTCCACATGCCATGGAGCTACCAAGCCTATGCACCACAACTACTGAATCACATGTTCTCTAGGGCCCATGAGCCACAACTACTGAGCCCACACACCACAAATACTGAGGCCTGTGTCCCTAGAGACTATACTCTGCAACAAGAGAAGCCACTATAATGAGAAGAGAGCACACCTCAAGAAGTCCTGCTTGAGGCAACTAGACAGAGTCCATGCAGAGCAACAAAGACTTAGCACAGTGAAAAACAAAAATTAAAACAAATAAAGTATAATCTGGAACTGTATTAGATTAGGATACTAGAATTCACTAAAGAAGGAAATGGAATAACTGAATAAATATATGAACTAGACTCAGCTTTAGACAAGGTTCTAGGAGCCCACAAGTCTTCAGTTCTAGTGATGGTGCTAATGTAAGTCAAGCGATAATATAATTCTGTTTAAAAGATGCTAGGATCCTACAAGGATCAGGTCCCCCAGTCATCTGAGACTGGCCTTGACTTGGCTTGTTATAGATTGCTTGGCTTTGGAAGTCAGCATAGGGGATATGTAGGAGATGGCAAGATGAACGTCGACATTCTAGGAATCAGTGAACTAATATGAACTGCAAAGGGTGAATTTAACTCAGATGACCATTATATCTAATATTGTGGACAGGAATCCCTTAGAGGAAATGGAATGGCCACCATAGTCAACAAAAGAGTCCAAACTGAAGTACTTGGATGCAATATCAAAAATGACAGAATTATCTCTGTTCATTTCCAAGGCAAACCATTCAGTATCACGGTAATCCAACTCTAGGTTGTGATCAGTAATGCTGAAGAAGCTGAAGTTGATTGGTTCTATGAAAACCTACAAGACCTTTTAGAACTAATACCCAACAAAGATGCCATATATATATAAGCCACAAGACTGGAAAGCTTCAGTTTTCATTCCAATCCCAAAGAAAGGCAAAGCCAAAGACTACTCAAACTACTGCATATATATATATATATATATATATATATATATGACTAGAATGCAAAAGTTGGAGAAGGCAATGGTAACCCACTCCAATACTCTTGCCTGGCAAATCCCATGGATGGAGGAGCCTGGTAGGCTGCAGTCCATGGGGTCTCTAGGAGTCAGACACAACTGAGCGACTTCACTTTCACTTTTCACTTTCCTGCACTGGAGAAGGAAATGACAACCCAGTCCAGCGTTCTTGCCTGGAGAATCCCAGGGACAGGGGAGCCTGGTGGGCTGCCATCTCTGGGGTCGCACAGAGTCAGACATGATTGAATCAACTTAGCAGCAGCAGAATGCAAATATCATTGCATTCTGGAAGTCAAGAAACATGTGGAGTAAAAGACAAATTTGGCTTTGGGATACAGAATGAAGCAGGGCAAAGGCTGATAGAGTTCTGCCAAAAGAACACACTGGGAATAGCAAACATTCTCTTCCAACAACACAAGAGAAGACTCTAAACATGGACATCACCAGATAGTCAACACTGAAATCAGATTGATTATATTCTTTGCAGCCAAGAAGGAGAAGATCTATACAGTCAGCAAAAATAAGACTGGGAGCTGACTGTGGCTCAGATCATGAACTCACTGCCAAATTCAGACTTAAATTGAAGAAAGTAGGGAAAACCACTAGAACTTTCAGGTATGACCTAAATCAAATTCCTTATGATTATACAATGGAAGTGAGAAATAAATTTAAGGGACTTGATCGGATAGACAGAGTGCCTGAAGAACTATGGACTGAGGTTGGTTACATTGTACAGGAGACAGGGATCAAGACCATCTCCAAGGGGGGGGGGGGAATGCAAAAAAGCAAAATGGCTGTCAGAGGAGGCCTTACAAATAGCTATGAAAAGAAGATAAAAGAAAAGCAAAAGAGAAAAGAAAACATATACCTATTTGAATGCAGAGTTCCAAAGAATAGCAAAGAGAGATAAGAAAGCCTTCCTCAGCGATCAGTGCAAAGAAATAGAAGAAAACAACAGAATGGGAAAGACTAGAAATCTCTTTAAGAAACTTAGAGATAACAAGGGAAAACTTCATGCAAAGATAAGCTCAATAAAAGACAGAAATGGTATGGACCTAACAGAGGCAGAAGATATTAAGAGGAGGCAAGAATACACAGAAGAAGTGTACAAAAAAGATCTTCACGACTCAGATATGCACGATGTTGTGATCACTCACCTAGAGCCAGATGTCCTGGAGTGCGAAGTCCATTGGGCCTTAGGAAGCATCACAATGAACAAAGCTAGTGGAGGTGATGGAATTCCAGTTGAGCCATTTCAAATCCTAAGAGATGATGCTGTTAAAAGGCTGCACTAATTATGTCAGCAAATTTGGAAAACTCAGCAGTGGCCACAAGACTGGAAAGCTTCAGTTTTCATTCCAATCCCAAAGAAAGGCAAAGCCAAAGACTACTCAAACTACTGCACAGTTGCACTTATCTCACATGCTAGTAATGTTATGCACACAATTCTCCAAGCCAGGCTTCAGCAATACGTGAACCGTGAAATTCCAGATGTTCAAGCTAGTTTTAGAAAAGGCAGAGGAACCAGAGAACAAATTGCCAACATCCGCTGGATCATGGAAAAAGAAAGTTCCAGAAAACATCTATTTCGGCTTCACTGACTATGCCAAAGCCTTTGACTGTGTGGATCACAATAAACTGTGGAAAATTCTGAAAGAGATGGGAATAGCAGACCACCTGACCTGCTTCTTGAGAAACCTGTATGCAGGTCAATAAGCAACAGTTACAGTTGGACATGGAACAACAGACTGGTTCCAAATAGGAAAAAGAGTACTTCAAGGCTGTGAATTGTCACCCTGCTTATGTAACTTTTATGCAGAGTACATCATGAGAAATGCTGGACTGACGGAAGCACAAGCTGGAATCAAGATTGCGGGGAGAAGTATCAATAGCCTCAGATATGCAGATGACACCACCCTTATGGCAGAAAGTAAAGAAGAACTAGAGAGCTTCTTGATGAAAGTGAAAGAGGAGAGTGAAAAGTTTGGCTTAAATCTCAACATTCAGAAAACTAGGATCATGGCATCTGATCCCATCACTTCTTGGCAATAGAAGTGGGGAAACAGTGGAAATAGTGGCTAACTTTATTTTTTGGGGCTCCAAAATCACTGCAGATGGTGATGCAGCCATGAAATTAAAAGATGCTTACTCCTTTGAAGGAAAGTTATGGTCAACATAGACAGCATATTAAAAAGCAGAGATATTACTTTGCCAACAAAGGTCCGTCTAGTCAAGGCTATGGTATTTCCAGTGATATTTGTGGATGTGAGAGTTGGACTATAAAGAAAGCTAAACACCAAAGAATTGATGCTTTTGAACTGTGGTGTTGGAGAAGACTCTTGAGAATCCCTTGGATGCACAGAGATCCAACCAGTCCATCCTAAAAGAGATCATTCCCGGGTGTTCATTGGAAAGACTGATATTGAAACTGAAACTCCAATACTTTGGCCACCTGATGCAAAGATCTGACTCATTTGAAAAGACCCTGACACTGGGAAAGATTGAGAGCAGGAGGAGAAGGGGCAATAGAGGATGAGATGGTTGGATGGCATCATCGCCTCAGTGGACATGAGTTTGGGTTAACTTCGGGAGTTGGTGATGGACAGGAAGGCCTGACTTGCTGCAGTTCATGGGGTCACAAAGATTCAGACAAGACTGAGCAACTGAGCTGATAGGTGATATGTAGTGATGAGAGGAGAAGTCATCTGATAACTCAAAGACTCATATTTATTTCAATCAACTTGGGATATTTATAAAACTAACTGTTTCTCTTCATCTCAACTTGATAGGAGCATATTTAGCTATTGTCAGACTCTTCAAACTCAGATTTTGTTTATTTATAGGAAAAGACATGCATCAGTTTAAGTCTGTTTACTGGTCAATGCAGTGGAGAATATAGTATATCATAGATTTTTTGTCTACCAAAACTAAGAAAATAAAGTATATTAATTGAATAAAAGGGTATTTAAATAAAACAAGGGATATTAAATACTCTACACATGGACATCACAGGATGGTCAATACTGAAATCAGATGGATTAAAATCTGTGCAGCCAAAGATGCGGAAACTCTATACATTTGGGAAAAGAAAAAACAAGACCTGGAGCTAACTGTGGCTCAGATCATGAACTCTTATTGCCAAATTCAGACTTAAATTGGAGAAAGTAGTGAAAACCACTAGACCATTCAGATATGACCTAAATCCGATCCTTTACAATTATACAGTGGAAGTGACAAATAGATTCAAGGCATTAGATCTGATAGAGTGCTGAAGAACTATTGATGGAGGTTTGTAATATTGTACAGAGGGAGTGATCAAGACCTCCCCAAGAAAAAGAAATGCAAAAAGGCAAGATAGTTGTCTGAGGAGACCTTACAAGTAGCTGTGAAAGAACAGAAGCTAAGGGCAGAGGAGAAAAGGAGAGATCAGAAAGCCTTTCTCAATGATCAATGCAAAGAAATAGAGGAAAGCAATAGAATGGGAAAAATAGAGATATCTTCAAGAAAATTAGAAATACCAAGGAAATATTTCACACAAAGATGGGCACACAAAGGACAGAAATGGGATGGACCCAACAGAAGCAGAAGATATTAAGAATAGGTGGCAAGAATACACAGAAGAACTATATAAAAGAGATCTTTATGACCCAGAAAGCCAAGATGGTGTGATTACTCACCTAGAACCAGACATCCAGGAATACAAAGTCAAGTGGGCCTTAGAAAGCATCACTATAAACAAAGCTAGTGAAGGTGATGGAATTCCAGCTGAGCTATTTCAAATCCTAAAATATGATGCTGTGAAATTACTGCTCTCAATATGCCAGCGAATGTGGAAAACTCAGCAGTGGTAACAGGAGTGGGAAAATGTCAGTCTTCATTACAATCCCAAAGAAAGACAGCGTCAAAAAATGTTTTAATTGCTGCACAATCGCACTCATCTCACACTCTAGTGAAGTAATGCTCAAAGTTCTCCAAGCCAGGCTTCAACAGTATGTGAAGCATGAACTTCCAGATGTTCAAGCTAGATTAGAAAAGGCAGAGAAACCAGAGGTCAAATTATCAACATCTGTTGGATCATAGGAAAAGCAAGATAGTTCCAGAAAAACATCTACTTCTGCTTATTGACTACACCAAAGTTTGTTGTTGGATCACAACAAACTGTGGAAAATACTTAATGAGATGGGAATACAAGACCAGCTTATCTGCCTCCTGTGAAATTTGTATTCAGGTCAAGAAGCAAGAGCTAGAACTGGACATGGAACAACAGATGGGTTCCAAATCAGGAAAGGAGTACATCAAGGCTGTATACTGTCACCCTACTTATTTAACTTATATGCAGTGTACATCATGTGAAATGGTGGGCTGGACGAAGCACAGGCTGGAATCAAATTTCTGGTAGAAATATCAGATATGCAGATGACACCATCCTTATGGCAGAAAGTGAATAGGAACTGAACAGCCTCTTGATGAAAGTGAAAAAGAAGAATGAAAAAGTTAGCTTAAAACTCAGCATTCAGAAAAGGATTGTGGCATCCAGTCTCATCACTTTATGGCAAATAGATGGGGAAACAATGGAACCAGTGAGAGAGTTTATTTTCTTGAGCTCCAAAAACACTATAGATGGTGACTGAAGCCATGAAATTAAAAGAGGCTTGCTCCTTGAAGAAAAGTTGTGACCAACCTAGTTCAGTTCAGTTTAGTTGCTCAGTCATGTCTGACTCTTTGTGACCCCATGAACTGCAGCAAGCCAGGCCTCCCCATCCATCACCAACTCCCGGAGTCCACTCAAACCCATGTACACTGGGTCGGTGATGCCATCCAATCATCTCATCCTCTATCATCCCCCTTTTCTCCTGCCCTTAATCTTTCCCAGCATCAGGGAATGAGTCAGCTCTTCCCTTCAGGTGGCCAAAGTATAGGAGTTTCAGCTTCAACATCAGTCCTTCCAATGAATACCCAGGACTGATCTCCTTTAGGATGGACTAGTTGGATCTCCCTGAAGTCCAAGGGACTCTCAAGAGTCTTCTTCAGCACCACAGTTCAAAAGCATCAATTTGTTTGATGCTCAGCTTTCTTTATAGTCCAACTCTCATATCCATACTTGACTATTGGAAAAACCATAGCCTTGACTAAAAGGACCTTTGTTGGCAAAGTAATGTCTCTGCTTTTTAATATGCTATGTTGACCATAACTTTCCTTGAACCAGTCTGTTGTTTCATGTCCCGTTCTAACGGTTGCTTCCTGGCCTGCATACAGATTTCTCAGGAGGCAGGTCAGCTGGTCCGGTACTCCCATCTCTTTAAGATTTTTCCACAGTTTATGTGATCTGCACAGTCAAAAGCTTTGGCATAGTCAATAAAGCAGAAATAGATGTTTTTCTGGAACTCTCTTGCTTTTTCGATGATCCAGCAGATGTTGGCAATTTGATCTCTGGTTCCTCTGTCTTTTCTAAAACCAGCTTCAACATCTGGAAGTTAACGGTTCACGTATTGCTGAAGCCCGGCTTGGAGAATTTTAAGCATTACTTTACTAGCGTGTGAGATGAGTGCAATTGTGAGGTAGTTTGAGCATTCTTTGGCATTGCCTTTCTTCAGGATTAGAGTGAAAACTGATGTTTTCCAGTCCTGTGGCCACTGCTGAGTTTTCCAACTTTGCTGGCATATTGGGTGCAGCATATGAAAAAACAGAGACATTACTTTGCCAACAAAGTTCCTTCTAGGCAAAGGCATGGTTTTTCCAAGAGTCATATATGGGCGTGAGAGTTTGACTATAAAGAAAACTGAACGCTGAAGAACTGATGCTATTGAACTGGTGTTGGAGAAGACTCTTCAGAGTCCCTTGAACTGAACAGACATTAAACCAGTCAATTCTAAAGAAAATCAGTACAGAATATTTATTAGAAGGACTGATACTGAAGGTGAAACTCCAATACTTTGGCCATCTTATATGAAGAGCTGATTCACTGGAAAGACCCTGATACTGGGAAAGATTGGAGGCAGGAGGAGAAGAGGACGACAGAGAATGAGATGGTTGAGTGGCATCACAGACTGAATGGACATGAGTTTGAGCAAGCTCCGGGATTTGATGATGGAAGCCTGGTGTGGTGTAGTCCATGATGTCCCAAAGAGTCAGACACAATGGAGCAAGTGAACTGAACTGAAATAAAGTATCAGTTCATTCAGTTCAGTCGCTCAGTCATGTCCAACTCTTTGCAACACCATGAATTGCAGCACACCAGGCCTCCCTGTCCACCACCACTCCCAGAGTTCACTCAGGCTCTCACAATAAAGTATAGAGAAAGAAAAAATAGAGACAAATCACTTCTCAAATACTGACATACACTTTGATGCTTGTATAAAAGCAGTATTTTGGTGGTTTTAAATGTGACATGATATAAAGACATTAACATAAAAAGATACCTAAAAATCACTGTAATTTTAGTGAAACAATTCTGGTCCAAGTTTAATGTGTTATAGTGACATCCTGGAATAATCATACACAGACTATCTTCAGTTATAAAGCCTGACTTAAAAAGTCATATTTTCGTGAAGGAATCCAACTGAAAACACTTTGATATCAGGTATGAGATGAATGAGTACATTTTAATGAATTAGTTAAAACTGTCATAATTGACTCACAGTTTTGCCACCAGAAATAATTAATTTTGATGCTTGATTTTTCTATTTATTTTGATGAATAAAACAATGATGGTAGTTCTCTANAATTTATTTAAATCTCTTTTGTAGAGAAACAGATGGGCCTAGAAACAGTAATACAGGATTAGGTAAGTCAGAAAGTGAAAAATAAATATTGTGTATTAATCCATATTTGTGGAATCTGAAAAAAATGGTATAGACCATTTTATTTACCAAGCATAAATAGAGACTCAGGTGGAGAGGACATATGTATGGATCTCAGGGGGAAAGGACAGGGGTGGGAAAAATTGAAAGATTGAGATTATATACTATTGTATATAAGATAGTTAGTGAGAACCTACTTAGAACACAGGGAACTCTACTTGATGCTCTTTAGTGACCTAAATGGGAAGAAAATATAAAGGAGAGGAGCTATATGTAAATGTATGACTGATTCACTTTGCTGTACAGCAGAAGCTAACACACTATTGTAAAGCAACTATACTCCAATAAACATTCAAAAATAAATAAATAAAAATTATCTAAATTCCTTTTGATAGATATCAGAATTATAGTAGCTATTGATTATGTAATCAGTGCTACAAATGGGTGCTAGTAGAATAAAAGAGGCTCTCTGGAGCCCCCCTCCTCCACTTTGAGCCTGGTGAATCACCAGCCAGAACAGATCCCCCATAAGATGGAGCCCCTGTGTCAACACAATTTAGAGATCATAGCCCATCTTTGGTAACATGACTTAGTTGTTGATGTCAGGAAAACTTTGTGCAGGAAAGATAAGACTGTAAACCAATAAATAAATACATTTTTCACTTCAAGACATTCTCACAGGCTGATTTATTAGAATCAATTTTCTACTCATCTGGTCAAAGTAGTTCAGTTATTAAGTGATAGTTTGCTTATCAGAGTTGCTTCAATACCTTAACTGTGTCCATTAATTCTAAACTGTTATATTCTCCAGCTTCCCTTGTGGCTCAGCTAAAGAATCCACCTGCAATTCTGGGAGATCCTGGTTCGATTTCTGGGTCAGGAAGATCCCCTGGAGAAGGGATAAGCAGCCCATTCCAGTATTCTGGCCTAAAGAAAGTCATGTTCAAGGGGTCGCAAACAGTCAGACACAACTGAGAGACTTTCACTTTCATTATTTTCTCACTTTTTTCCACTTTCAATTGCCCAACTTTAAAGACCCTCTGGTTCAATCATTTTAAACTTATCCCTTGCGTAGGCCTGTAACTATTCTGCTTCAAACTTCCTTACTGTGATACTGCTGAGATTCTATCAATGTGGTGCTTTCTCTCTCCCACTTCAGAGTTATAATGAACTTACTCTTGTTTACTAATATAAAGACCTTCTAATATAATTGTGCCTTCTATATATGAATTCATAAATTGTTTGAAAAGATTAGCCTACATACTAAATACTGTTTCCTTGTTTTTTAAAGCATAGTGAAAATACACATATGTGATACCATCAAAGTTTGCTCTTTTGTTTTAGAATAAAATGTAGCTAGGAAGCAAACCATATATTTCCCACTTTCAGTCACTTAGTCCTCATTTATTTTTCTTCCTTATGAACATTGTTGCCTAGAATCATAGATTGAATACAGGAGAAAATTTTAAAATGATTCTTTTCATATTCTAGAAGCTTCTCAAGTTAATTATAAATTTCCACACCCCATAATGAAAAGGACCACAGTTCATAACTATTTTCACTTGCTGCTATTAATACTGATGGTCATGGTTAATTGCCAGGTAACCAGAATTAATTTAATGTGGTTAATTTTCATGTGTAGACTGTTTATAGAACCTTCATTAGAAGCAGAAAGTTTTTGATAATATGTTACAAGATAAGTATTCAAGAAGAGCAATCAAGTATAGTGATTAAATAACTTGACTTTTGTAGTCAGAAAACCTATGTTTGATTTAATAACCATGAGCTTTAGTGTAATTTACTGAAACTTCAATTTTCCACAACCACAAAGTAATATACCATTTGTACTGTCCCATTAGTATCTCTCTTAATTCTTTACATTTGTAGCTCTTCTAATTCTTCTTTACCTCTTTTTGGTAAAGGAGAAGGATAACTCTTCAAGACAGTAGAGTTGTTCCTCCTAGGATCTCCTGTCATTAGGCGATAACAACTGGAACATAGGTGACAAAACATGGATTTATAAACGTTTTTCTTTTACATTGGAATTGAGTCAGTAGTATACAATCAGGTTTAGATTACCAAAGGCATTCTTGTGTTCACAGGTAGGTCCTTACAACTCTTTCCTGGTGACTCTCATTAATTTGTCCACTAATCTTCAGTTCAGTTCACTCGATCAGTCGTGTCTGACTTCTGCAACTCCATGAATTGCAGCACGCCAGGCATCCCTGTCCATCACCAACCCCTGGAGTTTACTCAAACTCATGTCCATCGAGTCACTGATGCCATCCAGCCATCTCATCCTCCGTCGTCCCTTTCTCCTCCTGCCCCACACCCCCAATCCTTCCCAGCATCAGAGTCTTCTCCAATGAGTCAACTCTTTGCATGAGGTGGCCAAGTATTGGAGTTTCAGCTTTAGCATCAGTCCTTCCAATGAACACCCAGGACTGATCTCCTCTGTCCATTGGATTCTCCAGGCAAGAATACTGGGGTGGGTTGCCATTTCCTTCTCCAGGGGATCTTCTTGATGGAGAAATTGAACCCAGGTCTCCTGCATTGCAGGCAGATTCTTTACTGACTAAGCAATGAGGGAAGCCCCACAAAATTTTATAAATAAAGAAAATGAAGTATAAAGAAAACAGTGCTGTGACCAAGGTCACAGACTCATGAGATCTGGGAAGAGTTTCTGAGCCCCAGTGGTTTTTGCTTTTATCTACTGGTATCTGTGTCTTCCTTTCTCCCAAAGAGCCAGCTCAGTATGAACAGTTTTCATTAACCCTATCTTTTTTTACATGCATTTTTTTTTTTCAAAATTCACGTCCTCTTCATTTTCTACTCATCCTGTTACAGCAGCAGTCCTACAACTAATCTCTTATCTACATTCTTCTTAGTTTAGTAAATCTTCTATTTGGGAAAACTAACCGTGATCCACTATTATGTTTAAAAACTTTCAGTGGTGTGTAACATGCAGGTGAATAGGTGAAGGGGATTAAAGGTACAAATCCTCAGCTACAGGAATGTAATATTAAAGAATATGGTTAATATGTTATAATAAATTTGCATGGGTACAGACGGTTACTAGACTTATTATGTGATCATTTCATAATGTACACAAATATTAAGTCAAAATGTAGCACAGCTGAAGCTAGCATAACTATACATCAACTATATTTCAATTAAAACAAAGCTTTCAGTCATATCTAATAACCTTTGATATGAAGTCAGAATAAATATGGTAGGTAAGGTCATTTACAATCTGATCAATGAATTATATCTGACTTCAATTCTCCAAATTCCCATGAATAAATCTGTTCTCCAAACAGAGTCTTACTATAACCCTGAGCTCTGCCTTATTTTTCATGCCTCTTTGCTTTTGTATATACTATTTTAGCTGAACAGGAAATTTCCATAATCCACAGAAAACCCCTTTTATGCTTGTAGATCATGTGTTTCAGCCAACAGCTGTATGGGTCTGATTTTGTTTTTGTTTATAACATACACTTGGATTCCTTGTTACGATGCTACGCCTGTACAATTGAATGCCCTGCACCAATTCAGCAGTGAGATCTTACACAGCTTTAAGATCTTACACAGTTTACACAATGTGTCCTGACTTCACATTTTTTCAGTCAAGCCAGAATAATCTGCTCACATCCCCCAGCTCTTTTTTTTTTTTTAATTTTTTTTTCTTTTAAAATTTTTATTTTAACTTTAGTTTACTTTACATTACTGTATTGGTTTTGCCAAACATTGACATGAATTCACCACGAGTGCACAAACGTTCCCAAACATGAATCCCCTCCCACCTCCCACCCCATGCCATCCCTCTGGGTCCTCTCCTTGCACCAGTCCCAAGCATCCTGCATTCTGCATCTGACATCAACTGGCGATTCGTTTCTTACTTGATAGTATACATGTTGCAATGCCATTCTCCCATCTCACCCCACCCTCTCCCTCTCTCTCTCCCCCAGAGTCCAAAAGTTCTCTCNAGTTCACTCTATAGATCTGAGTCTCTTTTGTTGTCTCGCATACAGGGTCATCATCCCCATCTTTCTAAATTCCATATATATGCGTTAGTATACTGTATTGGTGTTTTTCTTTCTGGCTTACTTCACTCTGTATAATCGGCTCCAGTTCCATCCATCTCCTTAGAACTGATTCAAATGTATTCTTTTTAATGGCTGAGTAATACTCCATTGTGTATATGTACCACTGCTTTCTTATCCATTCATCTGCTGATGGACATCTAGGTTGTTTCCATGTTCTGGCTATTATAAACAGTGCTGCGATGAACATTGGGGTACATGTGTCTCTTTCTATTCTGGTTTCCTTGGTGTGTATGCCTAGGAGTGGGATTGCTGGGTCATAAGGCAATTCTATTTGCAATTTTTAAAGGAATCTCCACACTGTTCTCCATAGTGGCTGTATTAGTTTGCATTCCCACCTTTTTTACCTTTGCGGTTTCCATCTTTGTAAGTAAATGTATGACTCTTGGATCAGAGAGTTTTATAATTCTCTGGTCTCTCCTCCCTGATCAAAATATCTAAACCTCTAATCTTCAGACCTTTTTGTTTGCTGTGTAACAATAAGTAATAAAGTGCTAATAAGATGAACAAATCCAAAATATTGTGTATGCTATTTCCTCCAGTTTGAATGTCTGCTTAATTCATCTAAAATGTGGAACTCTTCTCCAAGGCTATTAAGGAGGTAGGATGTGCTTAGTCATTCTGCTCTGTTGCAGTGGAGGTGTTTTGCAGGGCAACTTTGAATGTAGTTTAATGACAGGAAGTTAGCAGGTAATAATCTGCTTTTAGATAAAGCAAGCTTAAGAATTAATGAAAGAGAAAACACACATTGAATGAAATATTTGTTAAAATAAGAATAAATTGAACAAAATGATAAATTTGTTAGTTAAATTAATCAGTTTTTCTTTTTTGCCCCAGAACATTCCATATGATTTTTTTTTTTTAATTTACCAAGTTAGAAGTGGCAAGCAGCCTGATTCATGAGATGTAAAGCTGCTCAGCCGTGTGTGACTCTTTGCCATCCCATTGGCTGTAGCTTCCAGGCAAGAGTACTAGAATGGGGTGCCATTTCCTTCTCCAGCAGATTTTCCGGACCTAGGGATCGAACTCAGGTCTGCCCCATTGCAGGAGAACACTTTAGATTCTAAGCCACTAGGGAATTAGAACAAATTGACAAAAAAAAAATTACTATTTTAAATTTTTTTAATGTTTACAAGAAAGAGCTTCCCTGGTGATTCAGATGGTGTGTTTACAATAGATGAAGATAAATGTGAAATAACTGCAGCTAACAATTTTATTTTACATGTTCTGTGAGAAGATGTATTGTTGTTGGTTAGTCACTAAGTCATGTCTGACTTTTGTGACCCCATGGACTGTAGCCCACTAGGTCCCTCTGTCCATGGGATTTATCAGGCAAGAATATTGGAGCCAGTTGCCATTTCCTTCTCCAGAGAACTTCTTGACCCAGGGATTGACCCATGTCTCCTGTATAGGCAGGCAGATTCTTTACCAAGGAGCCACTGAGGAAGACCCAAGAAGATATATTGGACAGAATTTAAAAAACAAACAAACAAACAAACAAAAAACCCCACTTCATTCTAATTTGAATTTCTGGAGGACACAGCTGAGGATAGAATGGTAAAATTTATCAAATTCTTCAAATCTATACAATTTACACAATTTGGAACAGCAGGGGATTAAATTTTATATCAATTTAGGATAATAAACGTTGTGGCATAATTAAATTATCATTCACATTTGTTTTATAATTTACCATTTACAAACAATGGTCACCAAGAAGCGAAGCCTAATCAAATTAATAGTTTACTAAAGATAGCATATGGAAAAGCAGAGACATTACTTTGCTAACAAAGGTCCGTCTAGTCAAGGCTATAGTTTTTTCCAGTGGTCATATATGGATGTGACAGTTGGACTGTGAAAGCTGAGCGCTGAAGAACTGATGCTTTTGAACTGTGGTGTTGGAGAAGACTCTTGAGAGTCCCTGGGACTGCAAGGACATCCAACCAGTCCATTCTGAAGGAGATCAGCCCTGGGATTTCTTTGGAAGCAATGATGCTAAAGCTGAAACTCCAGTACTTGGCCACCTCATGCAAAGAGTTGACTCATTGGAAAAGACTCTTATGCTGGGAGGGATTGGGGGCAGGAGGAGAAGGGGATGACAGAGGATGAGATGGCTGGATGGCATCACTGACGTGATGGACGTGAGTCTAAGTGAACTCCAGGAGTTGTTGATGGACAGGGAGGCCTGGTGTGCCTGTGATTCATGAGGTCGCAAAGAGTCGGACATGACTGAGCGACTGAACTGAACTTTGTAGAGTCACTTGAGGAGAGACAGGCAAGAGATTCAATCCCAAGAGACCTAGTGACAGGCAGTCTTCTTTCCTTATGAGTAATGAAGCTACCAAGATAGAATACACAGAAATATGTTCAATTCAGAAATTAATTTGATTGCAGGAAATCATCCCTGCTACATGTGAGTCTTTCCAGCACTATGTGAACAGGAAAAAGACTAGATATCGCTATATTTCAGTGAAGATTCTCTCAGCCATGTGTCTCACAAATAAGCTAAAATATTTCTCTCTTTTGGTGGCAGCCAATTCCTCTGGCAACTGTGGACTTCCCAGTATCCTGACTCTGATTATAGGCCCCTTGTGCTGTGGAGAAGAAGGTTCTAAAAAGAAGGAAAAACCTCTTCGTCCAAAGCCTCTGGGGGAGAGAGATAAATGTTAAGTGTAGGGACAAAGGCGTTTTTTTTTTTTTTTTTCCTGATGGCACATTGACTCTGGTTGTGTCATTGAGATCCACTTTTGTAGACAGAAGATGATGGAATTAAAGAAAATGTGAGGTCACTGAAAGGGACTGACAGTCTTAGAAAGACAGAGGGAGGATGGAGAAAGATTCTCAAACATGTATAATATCATATCTGAAACAAATCACCAGTCCAGGTTCGATGCATGATACTGGATGCTTGGGGCTGATGCACTGGGATGACCCAAAGGGATTGTACGGGAAGGGAGGAGGGAGGGGCGTTCAGGATGGGGAACATGTGTATACCTGTGGCAGATTCATGTTGATGTATGCCAAAACCAATACAATATTGTAAAATAATTAACCTCTAATTAAAATAAACAAATTTATCTTAAAAAAAGATGCTGACACACACACACATACACATATATAGATAGATAGATATATTTCATACCGAACACAATTTCCTCTTAATGGAGTAGTATTCTAGAGCCAGACATCCTGGAATGTGAAGTCAAGTGGGCCTTAGAAATCATCACTACAAACAAAGCTAGTGGAGGTAATGAAATCCCGGTAGAGCTATTTCAAATCCTAAAAGATGATGCTGTGAAAGTGCTGCACTCAATATGCCAGCAAATTTGGAAACTCAGCAGTGGTCACAGGACTGGAAAAGGTCAGTTTCCATTCCAATCCCAAAGAAAGGCAATGCCAAAGAATGCTCAAACTACCGCACAATTGCACTAATCTCACACATTAGTAAAGTAATGCTCAAAATTCTGCAAGCCAGACTTCAGCAATACGTGAACTGTGNTGAGAAATGCTGGACTGGAAGAAACAGAAGCTGGAATCAAGATTGCCAGGAGAAATATCAATAACCTCAGATATGCAGATGACAACACCCTTATGGCAGAAAGTGAAGAGAAGCTAAAAAGCCTCTTGATGAAAGTGAAAGAGGAGAGTGAAAAAGTTGGCTTAAAGCTCAACATTCAGAAAACGAAGATCATGGCATCTGGTCCCATCACTTCATGGGAAATAGATGGGGAAACAGTGGAAACAGTGTCAGACTTTATTTTTGGGGGCTCCAAAATCACTGCAGATGGTGATGCAGCCATGAAATTAAAAGATGCTTACTCCTTGAAAGAAAAGTTATGACCAACCTAGATAGTATATTCAAAAGCAGAGACATTAGTTTGCCGACTAAGGTCCATCTAGTCAAGGCTATGGTTTTTCCTGTGGCCATGTATGGATGTGAGAGTTGGACTGTGAAGAAGGCTGAGCGCCAAAGAATAGATGCTTTTGAACTGTGGTGTTGGAGAAGACTCTTGAGATTCCCTTGGACTGCAAGGAGATCCAACCAGTCCAGTCTGAAGGAGATCAACCCTGGGATTTCTTTGGAAGGAATGATGCTAAAGCTGAAGCTCCAGTATTTTGGCCACCTCATGCGAAGTATTGATTCATTGGAAAAGACTTTGATGCTGGGAGGGATTGCGGGCACGGGGAGAAGGAGACGACAGAGGATGAGATGGCTGGATGGCATCACTGACGCAATGGACGTGAGTCTGAGTGAACTGCGGGAGTTTGTGATGGACAGGGAGGCCTGGCGTGCTGTGATTCATGGGGTAGCAGAGTCGGACATGACTGAGCGACTGAACTGAACTGGACTGATTCTTTTAGCAAAATATCCTATAGTTCTATCATCAAGTAGCTGCTTCTTTTTAAATCTGGTCTTTCATTTTCTTGCAATTAGTTGATAGTTTTGTTTTTGCTTGGATTTATATATAACCCTTCTTTCTTTTTCTAGCTGAGAGCAGGTTTTCCCTTTTGATGGGCCTTTGGAAAGTCCTTCTGGATGATCACTGACTCGATTGATGTGAGTCTGAGTGAACTCCAGGAGTTGGTGATGGACAGGAAGGCCTGGCATGCTGCGATTCATGGGGTCGCAAAGAGTCAGACACAACTGAACAAGTGAACTGAACTGAACTGAAAGATCATTGACACCTTGGAAAAGAGGGACAGTCAGGTATAAGGTAGTAGGAAGTAAAGGTGGTCCAGATATCTCTACATAATTTGGAAGAGGATTGTAGCCCACCAGGCTCCTTTGTCCATAGGGATTCTTCAGGCAAGGATATTGGAGTGAGTTGCCATTTCCTCTTCCAGGGTATCTGCTGGACCCAGGGATTAAGCCCAAGTTTCCCACATTGCAGATGGATTCTTTACCTTCTGAGCCACCAGGGAAGCACATATCACCTGCTGCTGCTGCTAAGTCGCTTCAGTCCTGTCTGACTCTGTGAGACCCCATAGATGGCAGCTCACCAGGCTCCCCTACCCCTGGGATTGTCTAGGCAAGAATACTGGAGTGGGTTGCCATTTCCTTCTGCAATGCATGGAAGTGAAAAGTGAAAGTGAAGTCACTCAGTCATGTCTGACTCCTAGCAACCCCATGGACTGCAGCCCACCAGGCTCATCCATCCAAGGGATTTTCCAGGCAAGAGTATTGGAGTGGGTTGTCATTGCCTTCTCCAATATGTCACCTAGATGCACTTTAAAAATTGATTTGTAAAATTATGGGTCACTAAGGAGATTTTTATTTTTAGTGTCTGTCAAGAAATGTTAAAAATAAGATATAGAACATACACACACCAAAATCAATTTCCCCATTTCCTTTAAAGACAATGGGCAGTCAGAAAAGGATTGTAGCCTATCTTTCTGTTTACAACTATCAGAATTCTATTGATTCCAACCAACACATGAAAAATAAACTGAAACCTCATTAGAATTGAAAATAATGGCTTGGTCATATATCACAGAGGCAGATCTGACCATGAAAGAGAGATAGAGCCACCACTAGTGTGAAATAAAAGAAATATTAATATCTACTCTCTTTATTTTTACCATATTACTGTTTCAAACATTATAATCTTCTTTGAACTATTCTTATATTATTTTGCATGCTATATTTTAATGAAAATTTCCTTTTTTTCCCCTGACATCTCAGGTGTACTTCCTCAGTCTACAGAACAACATTGAAAAGTGTTTGCCCTGTCTTTCATTATATAAATGTGCACACATAAATTACATACATACATGTTCTTATAACCAATAATATTAAAAATTTTAGCCCAAGGTTGCTATGCATAAATATGTATTAGGTAGCTACAATATTGGAAAAGGGCTTTGTGACTTTTTTTTAATGGCCTTTATATCTACCTCTTGCAGGTTTGGTTACCTGGGAAGCAGGCTCTGATAAGGAGGTGCTTGTGCTAGAGTTTTATTAGGGACTGACTGTATTATCAACCTCTTCAGAAGGGAAGCAGCATGAAACAAAAGGAAATAGTTGAGCCATTTTGTGGTCTCAGTGGAAGCCCCTGCAAAAATATGGGAAATTATGAAGCTGGGGTAAGCCATTAGAATCATACACACTTGGGCTTGAAGACTGGGTCGGTACATCTATCATAACTCTGTATAAACTTGGAAAGGAAGTAGTGTTGACAAAATAAACCCTTCAATGAATGAAAGACTGAGACAGCCCTGCTAGACCCATGGGGAGCTGATAGCTGAGACCTTTTGGTAACAGTGAGCACAGTTGCTGTAGAAGTCTGATTTTTATTCCTGAAAGAAGATCTGGGAAACGCATAGTGACCA
>SJYQ01002911.1:0-24442 GCA_006410935.1 Redunca redunca | reverse complement strand
TTTCAGGCAAAATTGTCCCTGCTGTTGACAGCTTTATTTCATCCTGTTCAGAATTCCAGCCAGAAAACTGTAACATTAACTGATCCATCAACAGTTTTGAAATTATGAGAAAAAAATACAATTTGGTTAAAAGTAAATAAAACTGTCTTAGCTTCAGCAGCACATAAATGGCAACCTAGTCCAGTATTCTTGCCTGGAAAATTCCATGGAGAGAGGAACTTGGTGGGCTACAGTCCATGGGGTCTCAGAGAGTCAGACACAACTGAGCACACACATATACAAATAAACTTAAAGTAGATCTGTGATATTTCTGCACCATAGAAATCTTAAATTATTTCAGGAAAGCAGGCAGGTAGACAGGGCTATTCTTACAGTAGACCATAACCTAATTTTTCATGGCATAAATCTGAGCTGCAGTGTAAGTTCTCTATGATCTGCTACTACTATTAGATGAACTTAATTAAGCTCCTTCCTCTTGCCAAAATAAGTCATAACATAAATATATCCTTTAAAGTGTGGATATTTTATTGTCATAAGCTTAAAATTCAGTTAAGATATTTCATTCACCCAAAATAAAGCACATAGTTTGGTCAAAACTGTAATTTTTCCTTTGTTAGATATTTTAATTAATTCATTAGTCAATATAAAATAATTTTACAAATTAGGAAATTTTTTCAGGTACTGGTGGAAATATTTGGCAGTTAAACTTTCCTAGCAGGCACATTAAACAGTTCCAAGGCAGATGACCTTTGAGATGTGTTTCCTAAGGCTGAGGAAACTGGCTTAATTTAAAGAAAAAAAAAGTTCCAGGTCAAATCATCTTTTCAAAGCTTTAGGTTATAAAACTCTAGAGGGTCTGAATCAAGGATCACTAATTCTTATGTGAACCTGATGATACTCCTTGAGAAAAATCTAGTTTTAAAGTTTTTATAAAACTGTTTCCATGAAACAAAACAAAACTGTTTCCATGGAATCTAAGTATTCCAATAAATGTTAATAAGTTTCTCAGAAAGAGTTCATTGAGCTTACAGGTAACTATCCCAGTCAGGTATTTGGAGTTGAGGCCACCGATTCAAGTTTCTAACTCTTGTAATGCAGTGTCCAAACTGTTTGGCCACCAAATACTTCCCCTGAAAGAGAAACATGGGGTACTGAGGACATATCGCCCCTCAAGGTAGAGAATGACCTTGTTTCTGAATCATCAAAACCCCAGTCATGGTCCTTGAAATGTGCTCAATCATATCTTTATATCCAGCCAGGTCTCTGAAAAGCTACCTTCTGGAAATTAACTATCTCAGTCTTCAGCATGATTATCATTATTGCTTTTATAATTATTTCATTAAGTTTTAAAAGACTTTCATAAAATTAAGATATTTGAAAGTTGCTCTTACATTTTTAGGAAGTCTCTTCAATGGCAGTATTAACACTGAATGCCCCCAGTGTATGGCCACAAATGACAATTTTTTACTAGAACTTAACTTGAAAAAAAATGTTTTTTCTTCAAAAATTGCTGTACATTTTTTGTCTATTTATTTATCAAAAAGATATTGACTGACTACTATAGGGGCCAGAGTCTGTGCTAGATACTAGGTATTTGTTAATGCTTTTAGAGAGTTCACTATCAAGACAGTGAGAAAGACTGATGCTAGGGAGGGATATAAGAGCCTTGAGGCCTACTCTTTGGGAGATTTCATAAAAGGCCTCCGTAGGAAAAGGTGACATTTGACATGCTGCTCAATAATGAATACAATGGGCTTCCCTCGTGGCTCAGACAGTGAAGAATCTGCCTGCAATACAGGAGACTGAGGTTCAAATCCTGAGAGGGGAAGATCCACTGGAGAAGGAAATGGCTACCGACACCAGTATTCCTGCCTGGAGATTCCCATGGACAGAGGAGCCTGGTGGGCTACAATCCATGGGCTTGTAAAGAGTCAGACACGACTGAGTAACTAACTTGCACTTTTTCAATAATGAATAAACATTTGTAGGCAGAAGAACAGGCTTAGGGGTAGAAATGTTAAGTTTTGCAAAAGGCCCTTTGTATCTTACTGTACTTTTTTCTTTGGCTGTCTTTAAAATTCTTTATCATTGATTTTGATAGTTTTAATATAGTGTTTCTTGGAAAAGATCTGTTTGCATTGAGGTAGTTAGGTATTCTCTTAGCTTCATGGGCTTATATATCTACTTCCTTCCTAGATTTGGAAAGTTCTCAGCTATTAATTCTTTAAATAAGCTCATTGCCTCCTTCTTGCTTCTCTTTCCCTGCTTCCAACACTATTCTAATGTTGCCTTTCCTAATAGAGTTGGGTGGTTCTCAAAGAATTTCTTCACTTATAAAAAGAATCAAGTTATCTTTCCTGTTCTCCCTATATCATGTCTAGATTTCTACCTTCAAGCTAATTAATTCTCTTTTCCATATGGTCTGCTCGATTTTCAATGTTTTCTAATATATCCTTCATCTTGTGTATTGGGCTCTTCAGCTCCAGAATTTGTTCGGCTCTCTTTAAAAGTTTTACTTTCTTTGGTAAAGTATTCCTTCTGCTCATTAATTTTATCCTTGAGCTCGTTAAAATGTCTTTCTGAGCTTTCTTGTTACTCTTTGACTTACTTCGTGATAGCTATTTTGAATTCTCTATGAGATCACAATCTCCTATGATTTTAATTTTGATTTCTGGGGAACTGTCTTTTCCTTTTTGTGATGCAATGTTACTATGATTTTTGTGTGATGCTTAACTAAGTTGCTCCTCTTCCTGTGCATCTGAAACAGTGACCACCTTTCTTTTAGGTAATGCTTTTTAAACTTTGACTCCCACAATTCAACAGGGTGATAATTAGAGGCCTTTCTTTTTTCAGTAGGTGGGACAATAGCACAAGATTTTTGCTTCTCTGACTTTCACTTTCTCTGATTGTTTTGTAGAATCAACACAGTCCACTCTATCACCTCAATCAGAGGTGTCTCTGGTGGCTTCATCATCACTGCTTATACCTTCAGGATTCCTGGTATCTTGCTATTGCTGGTATCACTGTTGTCACCAGCATCATCACTGGGTGTCCTGGAATAGTGGGGCCTCCATTGCATTTAGGATTTCCTGGGTTCAGAGCCCCACCAGCCCAACCAGGAGCCTAGTCACAGGTGCGACCTCAGGTAGAAGGACCAGGGTAGGGTCTTACTGCTGCTGCTGCCCAGATCCCCATGGCCTTTGGTGCTGGTGCCTGGGAGCCAGAGTCATGTGTGCCTTCTGCCTTCTGATAGCAAGTCTTTTGGGGCTGGAGGCTCAGTTGTTGTAGCCAGGGACCAAGTTCAGTGTCCACTGGGCACTTCCTCCTTTGTATTTTCCAGTCCACTCACCTTCAGATGAGCAGGTGTGTGGCCTCTGCAGCACCCTGGTTTGTTGGGCAAAATTGTTTCTATTTCACTGGTTGTAGGTGGAAGAAGAGAGAAGATGCTCTCCATCACTATTAAAGAGAGAAGTGTCCTGGGCTGTGAGATGGAACTGGAGGAGGAGACTAAAACAAAACGGTACTCCTGCCTCAATCCTATTTGTTTTGTATGTTCATTGGAATAAGAATGTTAATGATACAAAAATATCTGTGTGCAATGAATAAGAAGTTATTAATTTAATTTATGCAAATAGAGTTAGGAATATAATACTTCAATTTGCTCACTATTTCACAGATTCTACTTTATAACTTTAACTGGTACATGTTTACCTATAATCCTGTGAAACCTGGACATAGCATGAAAGTTATATTTAGCATGAAAATTATTTTCAAGGAAAGCATCCCATCTTTTCTGTGCTTTCAATTCTGTTTGTATAAAACCTCTCTTTTGCTGTTAAAAATTATTGAAGACCCCAAAGGTCTTTTATTTCCATGGATTACATTACACTGTGTTCAAGCTTAAGTGATCAACAATGCANCTCTCTTTTGCTGTTAAAAATTATTGAAGACCCCAAAGGTCTTTTATTTCCATGGATTACATTACACTGTGTTCAAGCTTAAGCGATCAACAATGCAAAGTGTTCCTGTACAATTGCTAACTTGGCTGGACAAGCCTCACCTCTTATCAGTGTTCAAGGGACTCAGCTGGAGCTTCAGGGAAAAAGAGCTCATTTCCTTACTAGTACCTTTAGATTAAGCCCTGTAACCTCAGCTACTATTCTACTTTTTCCCAGCATTTACAACAATTTTTCTGGGTTATTTTCTAGTCAGGTCTTTACTATCTTCTCAGAACAGATCAGTAAGATATAATTTCTCCTGTCTCTCTTACATAACTCATCTCTACTCCCTCCTGCAGAAGGAGGCTGCAAATTTTGTTCTGGCAATTTGAAAATAATAAAATTATTGGTTTTAAATGAGTATCCCTTTTAAGTTCTAGAAATTGTAAATTGCAAAAATTACAATTTGACAATTACAGAGCTGGGGCAACACCCTAACCTGAATTTTTATTTTTTTAATAGTTATGTTAATTATGTCATCCTCAAATTTTAGATTTAGAAATGTTTTTTAGCCTTGTAGGAAGCTTAAATGCACTATGTTTCCTGAAATAGTCAAATTTTATTCTGAAAATTATTGCTTTGTCGTGATTTGTCTGCCTGACCATGTAGTTGATTATTTAATATGTCTTCCATGGTCACAGATTTATAGACCCTCTTGGTCACTACTAACTCAGAATCTCCTCCTTCCAGAATTTCCCTATCCGATCCTCTCTGAAATTGTATCCTTTTTTAAGTGCAGCATATACATCTCTTGTAGTTCTTCATTTCACTCATGGTTGCTATGGAAACAAGCCTTGGTTGTATTCAATGGATTTGATGAGATTAGAAAATACAAAGATGGTCATCATGACTACATTAAAATAATAATCAATTTTCCACTCTACATAGTGCACACTAATGAATATAATATGATGTGAAATAATTTCTCTTTTGTGACAGGGTATTTTGCAGTTATATATATCAAGGGGGGCTGAGTACTTCTCAGGAGCAACTTTATATCACAGAAAATAGTCATACGCAGATGGCTATTGTTCTGCCTAGAATGACAACAACTACATACATATGTGATACTTTACTAACACACATAATAAAAAACAAAAGAAAATGTATTGCAAACTTCATGTTAGTTTTGGTACTATTGATGCATAGATAAGAGCAGATTTGATTCATGAAGACAGGTGTGTGTAATTCCCTTTCCCACATGGATTTTAATGAAGGCATTACTGTTTTCAATGAATACTGAAAATCAATTTTTTACAATAATTTTATATTTTAAATTATATAATTAATATTCAAAATTTCCCAGTAGGAAATTTAGTCCAGCAGCAAATTTTGCATACCAGTAGTGATAATTGGAAGTATGCTTGAAATAAAATTGGAAAAGACAAATACATTAAAATTATTTAGATCTAAAAAAGCACAGAGCATCATGCAATATTATAAAAAGCATCATACGATGTTATGAAATCCACATGCAATTTCATGAACAGGATATTCTTCAATGAAAATGCTCAGTAATAACTTCTGGATACTATGTTTCTATTGCTAAGACGTGTCAGTTGTGTCTTACTCTGTGACCCCATAGATGGCACCCAACAGGCTCTTCTGTCCCTGGGATTCTCCAGGGAAGAATACTGGAGTGGGTTGCCATTTTCTTCTCCAATACATAAAAGTGAACAGTGAAAGTGAAGTCACTCAGTTGTGTCTAACTCTTAGCAACCCCATGGCCTGTATCCTACCAAGCTCTTCCATCCATGGGATTCTCCAGGCAAGAGTACTAGAGTGGGTTGCCATTGCCTTCTCTGGGATACTATGTTACTTTAACGTTAATATTTATGTTAATGAAAATGCAGGTTATCAGTATATCATTAAAGAGACACTCATAACATTAAAGAGTGATGTTCTTAGTGAAAATACTGTTACATTTTAAAATCTGAATTTTGTTATTTTGGATAAGATATATGAATCAAGATTATAAAACAAAATGCGTTTAACAAAGCTTTTTTTAAAGATAATAAAGATATTTCTGAAAAGACTGTAACATGAAAGAGATGGACTTTATCTAAAAATTTAAAAAAAAAACTATTTAAAAAATAAATACTTTGGGGAAAAACTGTATTATAAAGTTGTACCATACAAAAATATAGGCTATATTATGTTACAAAATCATATATCATATTGCAATTTTACGAATTTATTTGCAGAAGATACCCCTCTAATGGGAGAAAATGTACAAGGACTAAAGAGTCTCTTGATGAGGGTGAAAGATGAGAGTGAAAAAGCTGGCTTAAAAGACAACATTCAATAAACTAAGATCGTGGCATCTGATCCCATCACTACATGGCAAAAAGATAGGGGAAATGTGGAAACAGTGACAGGTTTTATTTTCTTAGGAGCCAAAATCACTGTAGACAGTGATTACAACCATGACATTCAAAGACACTTGCTCCTTGGAAGAAAAGCTATGACAAACATAGACAGCTTATTAAAAAGTAGAGATATCACTTTGCTGACAAAGGTCCATATAATCAAAGCTACGGCTTTTCCAGTGGTCATGTACAGATGTGAGAGTTGAACCATAAAGCAACAAATATTTGATGATTTTGAATTGAGGTGTTGGAGAGGATTCTTGAAAGTCCCTTGGACAGCAAGGGGAACAAACCAGTCAATCCTAAAGGAAAATAATCTTGAATATCCTTGGAAGGACTTATGCTGAAGCCGAAACTCTGATATTTTGGCCATCTGATGCAAATAAATAACTCATTGGAAAAGACTGTGATGTGGGGAGAGACTGAGGGCAAGAGAGAAACTGGGGACAGACTCTCCTCTTTCACTTTCATCAAGAGGCTCTTTAGTTCTTCTCTTTTTGCTGTAAAGGTGGTGTCATCTGCATATCTGAGGTTATTGATATTTCTTCTGGCAGTCTCGATATCAGCTTGTGCTTCATCTAGCTTGGCATTTTGCATGGTGTACACTTCATGTAAGTTAAATAAGCAGAGTGACAGGATACAGCCTTGACATACTCCTTTTCCTATTTGGAACCAGTCTGTTGTTCCATGTCCAGTTCTAACTGCTCTTCTTGACCTACATATACATATAGATTTCTCAGGAGGCTGATAAGGTGGTCTAGTATTCCCATCTCTTTCAGAATTTTCCACAGATTGTTGTGATCCACACAATAAAAGGCTTTGGCATAGTCAATGAAGAAGAAGTAGATGTTTTTCTGGAACTCTCTTGCTTTTTCAATGATCTAACGGACGTTGGCAATTCAATCTCTGGTTCCTCTGCCTTTTCTAAATCCAGATTGAACATCCAGAAGTTCATGTTTCATGCACTGTGGAAGCCTGGCTTAGAGAATTTGAGCATTATTTTGCTAGCATGTGAGATGGCTGCAATTGTGTGGTCATTGTACACTCTTTGACATTGCCTTTCTTTGGGATTGGAATGAAGACGACCTTTTCCAGTCCTGTGCCACTGTTGAGTTTTCCAAATTTGCAGGCATATTGAGTGCAGCACTTTCACAGCATCATCTTTCAGAATTTGAAATAGCTCAACTGAAATTCCATCACCTCCACTAGTTTTTTTATTATTATTTTTATTTTATTTAATTTTTAATTTTTATTTTTACTTTATTTTACTTTACTATACTGTATTGGTTTTGCCATACATTGACATGAATCCACCACGGGTGTACATGCATTCCCAAACATGAACCCCCCTCCCACCTCCCTCCCCATAACATCTCTCTGGGTCATCCCTGTGTTTTGTTTGTAGTGATGCTTCCTAAGGCCCACTTGACTTTGCATCCAGGATGTCTTGCTCTAGGGGTGTGATCACACATCATGGTTATATGGGTCATGAAGATCTTTTTTGTGTAGTTCTTCTGTGTATTCTTGCCACCTCTTCTTAATATCTTCTGCTTCTATTAGGTCCATACTATTTCTCTCCTTTACTGAGCCCACCATTGCATGAAATGTTCCCTTGTGGTATCTAATTAGCTTGAAGAGATAGTAAATAGGTGGGGAAACAGTGGAAACTGTGACATACTTTATTTTGGGGGGCTCAAAAATCACTGAAGATGGTGACTGCAGCTATAAAATTAAAAGACACATACTCCTTGAAAGAAAAGTTATGATCAACCTATACAGCATATAAAAAGAAGAGACATTTCCTTGCTAACAAAAGTCCATCTAGTCAAAGGTATGGTTTTTCCAGAAGTCATGTATGGATGTGAGAGCTGGACTGAGCACCAAAGAATTGATGCTTTTGAACTGTGGTGTTGGAGAAGACTCTTGAGAGTCCCTTGGAGTGCAAGGAGATCCAACCAGTTCATCATCAAGGAAATTAGTCCTGAATATTCATTGGAAAGACTCATGTTGAAGTTGAAACTCCAATATTTTGGCCACCTGATGCAAAGAACTGACTCATTGGAAAAGACCCTGTTGCTGGGAAACATTGAAGGCAGGAGGAGAGGGGATGGCAGAGGATGGGATGGTTGGATGTCATTACTGGCTCAATGGACATGAGTTTGAGCAAATCCCAGGAGTTGGTGATGGACAGGGAAGCCTAATGTGGTGCAGTCCATGGGGTCACAATGAGTTGGAAATGATTGAGCGACTGAACTGAACTGAACTGAACTGAAGGAATGATATAAAAGCTGCTGTTAAGTCCCACCTTGGATGGACTTTTTAACCCCTCTCAGTGTCCATGCTGAGAGCTTTGTACTTTCCTCCCTTTAGTAAATCCTATTCACTTGCTACTGTGAGTGTTTTACTGTTCTTGGATGCCATTCTTTGGCTCTGCACACAAGAACTTGGATTCCTGTTTCAAAAGGAAGAAATTAACACATCCACTGCTGGAAGCTTGGCATTATAGGACATGTGTGCAAACTTTATGGCCTTTTTACTTTGATTCCTCAGCACTGCCCCCCGCCCCCCCCCCGCAATTTCTGATCTATAAAAGAACCTTGCATCCAGACACCAATAATATGATCGTTTTGAGGCCTTAACCCACCATCATCTTAGTCAGCTGCTTTCTGAATAAAGTTGTTTTCTTTGCCTCAACACCTTGTCTCTCAGAGTCATTGGCCTGCCATGTGGCAAACAGAGAGAGCTTGGACTCAGTAACACAAAAACTCTAGATTTACAAGTTTGTCAATTTTTAGACTACCAATACTTCTTGTATTTAAACATTCCAAAATGATGTGTGAAATATTTCCATGAAAAAAAAAAAAATTAAACACTCCTTTTTTTTTTTTTAGTTTCCATTGTTATACTTGCACATGCTTTGTTACTTTGTTGCAATGTTTCTGAAACAGAGACACCTTAAAAAAATGATATGTAACTCCTAGTATTGTGTTACTTTGAGTCTACTTAAAGGAAAAGAAAATAAGTTTAAATAGAAATGACTCAAACATCCTTACATATCACATTTTCTCTACTTATACTCTTATAGGAACACTTAGATATACTTTTACTATAACATATTTATGGATCTAAGACCCATTGCTGATGCTGCTAAGTCGCTTCAGTCGTGTCCGACTCTGTGCGACCCCAAAGACGGCAGCCCACCAGGCTCCCCATCCCTGGGATTCTCTAGGCAAGAATACTAGAGTGGGTTGGCATTTCCTTCTCCAATGCATGAAAGTGAAAAGTCAAGACCCATTAGGAAATTTGATTTAAATTATAAAACAGACATTGTAAGATAGACATTTTTATAGAAGTAACATAAAATTGATGAAAGAGTATAATTAAATTAAAAATGTATTACTTATATGTGAGATGTTCTGTTCTCTATCCACAAGAATATACAAGCTGGTAAAATTGTCATTGACATTCCATTTTCTTTATCAAAATATATTGTTCTTCATTAAAAAACTTCTTTTTGTATTTTAAACTTATTTTCTATGAAAATTGAAATGATAAATTAATATCTTACCTAAGGTGAAAAGTTGTAATTTACTTTGAATTTCAATACATAAAATTGTTACTAAGTCCAAGCTTGCTCTGCTCGCCTCAGGATAGGCCAAGGAATCCAAGAGACTAGGTTTTGAGGCAAATAAGCGACCTTAATCAGGGAGCTGGCAGACTGAGAAGATTGCAGGTTAGTACCTCAAAATAACCATTGTATTGGGGTCGTCTGGATGCCAGGTTCTTTTACAGCTCATAGAGAAAGAAGCAATGAGGAACTAGATTCAAAAGGCAAAATAGAGAGGGAGATGCTGCGGGGAAGTAAAGTGAAAGGGACTTCAGTCTCGTAAAACACTCTAAGGGAATGTCCGGCCTTCAGAAGGGGTGTGTTACCTATTCACAGGTGGACAGGGATGAACTACCTCTCCATGTGCTGAATAAAGGCACTTTAGTTTATAGTCAAGCAGAGGGGCAGGGTCCTCCAGGCAAGCCATTGAGTATGGTTATAATAATAAAAGCAAGACAAAGAGTTTCCAACATGGAGTCAGAATTGGCTTCCTCTGTGAAACAATATTGCAGCATTTACTCTATGTATGGTATACTAAGCAGAAAATAACAATAAAATATTTTCACTACCTTTATAACAAATGGATAAATGGATACTGGACAGTTAATGGGTCACTAACAGACATCTTTGAAGAGAATTCCATAGGTCAAGGCAACAAAGGAAGGCTTTAAATCTTCATGTACATTGTAAGATATTTATAGGAACAATCAAGATAAACATATTATATTTGGAGGGCAGACTGTGAAAAAAGCTGTCAATCTAGTGAATGTTGTTATCCTTGTAAGTTTTCAGTTTGCCTAAAGATGAAGAATTTTGCTTAGGACAAAGTGAAATCATAATGATCAGGGAAAACTGCGTGGGACTTTCAATCCAATGAGAAAAAAATATGAATGTTATTCTACAGTGGTAAAAGATGAACAATTAAGGTCTTAAACTAAAAAGTAGTATGATTGCTGCTGTGCTTTAGAAAAAACATTCTTAAGAGAAAGAGTCATCATGCTTTTGAGCACACTTGCACTGAGTCTTTCCTCCCATTAATTTGCATAAAATTATTTCCATGAGTAGATGGCACTTCTCCATGAGAGCAGTCTATGGTGGGAGCTCTCCCTCTGCCTGTGGTCTCTCTTTGGCCAGAGCATACCTTCTTGTTGATTGTGTCTCTCAAAAAACAGAAGCCCAAGACCAGATGGCTTCACAAGATAATTCTATCAAACATTCAGAGAGAAGCAAACGTCTATCCTAAAATACTTTCAAAAAATCGCAGAGGAAGGGACACTTTCAAACTCAGTCTATGAGGCCACCATCATTCTGATACCAAAGCCAGACGACTACAACACAAAAAAAGAAAGGTACAGACAATATCACTGATGAACATAGATGCAAAAATCCTCAACAAAGTTTTAGCAAACAAAATTCAACAACGCATCAAAAAGCTCATACACAATGATCAAGTTGAGAATATTCCAGGGAAACGAGGATTCTTCAATATATGAAAATCAATCAGTGTGATATACCATATTAACAAACTGAAAGATAAAAAGCATATGATAATCTCAGTATGTGCAGAAAAAGCCTTAGACAAAATCAGTACCCATTTATGATTAAAACTCTTCAAAAAAAAATGGCCATAGACAGAACCTAGCTCAACATAGTAAAGGCCGTATATGATAAGCCTTCAGTAAACATTTTTCTCAATAGTGAAAAACTGAAAACATTCCCCCTAAAATCAGGAATAAGACAAAGGTGATAAATTTCACCATTGTTACTAAAAATAGTTCTGGAACTCCTAGCTACAGAAATCAGAGAAGAAAGAGAAATAAAAAGAATTCAGATCAGAAAAGAAGAAGTAAAATTTTCACTGTTTGCAGATGATATGATACTATACATAGAAAACCCTGGAGATGCTATCAGAATACTACTAGAGCAAATCAGTAAATTTAGCAAAGTTGCAGGATATAAAATCAATACACAGAAATAACTTGCATTTCTATATACTAACAATGAAAAATCAAAAACAGAAATTAAGAAATCAATCCTATTCATCACGCAACAGAAAGAATTAAATATCTAGGAATAAACTTACCTAAAGAGACAAAATAACTATACACAGAAAATTATAAGACACTAATGAAAGATATCAAAGATGACATAAACAGATGGAGAGATATTCCATGTTCCTGGGTAGGAAGAATCAATATTGTGAAAATGACTATACTACCAAACGCAATCTATAGATTCAATGTGATCCCTATCAAATTACCAATGACATTTTTCACAGAACTAGAACAAAAACTTTCACAATTCATATGTAAACACAAAAGACCCCGAATAGCTAAAGCAGACTTGAGAAAGAAGAATGGAGCTGGAGGAATCAACCTTCCTGTCTTCAGATTATACTACAAAGCTACAGTCATCTAGACAGTATGGTACTGGCACACACAAAAAAAGAAATATAGACCAACGGAGCAAGATAGAAAGCCCAGAAATAAACCCATGTACCTATGGGTACTTTATCTTTGACAAAGGAGGAAAGAATATACAATGGGGCAAAGATAGCCTCTTCAATAAATGGGAAATCTGGACAGCTACATGTAAAAAATGAAATTAGAACACTTCCTAATACCAAAGATAAACTCAAAATGGTTTAACAACATAAATGTAAGACCAGAAACTATAAAAGTCTTAGAGAAACATAGGCAGAACATTCAATGACATAAATCAAAGCAAGATCCTCTATGACCCACCTCCTAGAGTAATGGACACAAAAACAAAAGTAAATAAGTGGGGCCTGATTAAACTTAAAAGCTTTTGCATAGCAAATGAAACTATAAGCAAGGTAAAAAGACAACCCTCAGAATGGGAGAAAATAATAGCAAGTGAAACAACGGACAAAGGATTAATTTCCAAAATATACAAGCCGCTCATACAACTCAATACAAGAAAAGCAAAAACCCAATGAAAAAGTGGGGAAAAGATCTAAACAGACATCTCTCCAAAGAAGACACACAGGTGGCTAACAATCACATAAAAAGATGCTCAACATAATTCATTATTAGAGAAATGCATAGCAAAACTGCAATGAGATATCACATCACAACAGTCAGAATGGCCATCGTCAAAAACTCTGCAACTATAAATGTTAGAGAGGGTGTGGAGAAAAGGGAAGACTCTTGCACTGTTAGGGGGAATGTGAATTGGTACAGTCACCATGGAAGACGGTATGGTAATTTCTTTAAAAAACTGGGAATCAAACCACCATATGACCCAGCAATACGACTCCTAGGCATATACCTTGAGGAAACCAAAATTGAAAAAAAACACATGCGTCCCATTGTTCATTGTAGCACTATTTACAATAGCTAGAACATGGAAAGCAACATTGATGTCCATTGACAGATGAATGGATAAGGAAGTTGTGGTACATGCACACAATGGAATATTACTCAGCCATGAAAAGGAACACATTTGAGTCTGTTCTAACGAGGTGGATGAACCTAGAACCTATTATACAGAGTGAAGTAAGTCAGAAAGGGAAAGATAAATATTGGATTGTAATGCATATGTACGGAATCTAGAAAAATGGCACTGAAGAATTTATTTACAGAACAGCAATGGAGAAACAGGCATAGAAAATAGACTTATGGACATGGGGAGAGGGGAGGAGAGGGTGAGATGTATGGAAAGAGTAACATGGAAACTTACATTACCATATATAGAATAGATAGCCAATGGAAATTTGCTGTATGGCTCAAGAAACTCAAACTAAGGACTCCTATCAACCTAGAGGGGTGGGGTGGGGAGGGAGATGGAAGGGGGGTTCAAAAGGGAGGGGAATATGTATACCTATGTCTTATTCATGTTGAGGTTTGGCAGAAAACAACACAATTCTGTAAAGAAAAATCTTTCAATTAAAAAAAAAAAAAGCAGAGACATCACTTTGCTGACAAAGGGCCATATAGTCAGTTATGGCTTTTCCAGTAGTCATGTACAGGTATGAGATGGACTTTAAAGAAGGATTAGTGACGAATGAAGAATTGAGACTTTTGTGTTGTGGTGTTGGAGAAGACTCTTGAGAGTCCCTTGGGCAGTAAGGAGATCAAACAAATCAATCTTAAGTGAAAGTAATTCTGAATATTCATTGGAAAGACTGATACTGAATCTCCAATACTTTGGCCACCTGATGTGAAAAGCCAACTTATTGGAGAAGATTGTGATGCTGGGAAAGATTGAAGGCAAGAGAAGAAGTGGGCAATAGAGGATGAGATGGTTGGAGGGCATCAGTGACTCAATGGACATGAATTTGAGCAAGCTTTGGGAGATGGTGAAGGACAGGGAAGCCTGGTATGCTGCAGTCCATGGGGTCGCAAAAACTCAGACAAACTGTGACTGAACAATGACAACAAGAGAAACCTGGCATGCTGCAGTTCATGGGGTCACAAAGAGTCAGACCTAAATTAGTGACTGAACAACAACAACAGCAAAAATAGAAGTTGTAAAAGCATATGATTGTCAGAGGAAAGATTATAGAAAGAGATAAATTTGGGATTCAAACTTGGGACTTCAAAGAGCCAGCAAAGAGAGAAAAATAGAAAAGGAACACATTAACAAAGAAAGACAAAAGTGGCAATTTTCTTCACAAAAATGAAGGAATAGTCACGAATATCTGTTTCACAAATTTTGCCTTGCATAAGTAAGTCTAAACTGCTCCACCTTTAAATTATATCTGCACATTTTTCATTATTGTAATAGATTAATTTATTCTATTTTATTTCCTAAATAGGGCTTCAGAATCTATAGTTCAAGAGATGACTGCTACTAGATTTTCCATTACTTTTGTCAAGTAAGTTATAGCTATGAAAATAACACTTGAAAACAAAATTGAAATGTAAATTAGTATTTAACATAATGCATTTGGACTACACACTTTCTTATAGCATAAGCATAAAGGCAGTGTTTCTACTTAAAAATTGTACACAGAATTGGAATAATTTTCCACTCTTCAATTGACTAGTAAAATATAGGCTCACTTTCAATATGAATAAGAATACACATTGACTAAGACTATTGATTCATTTTTAAAAGTAAGTAAATATGAATGCTTTGCTTAAGTGCATAAATTATTATGTGTTTACTTTTAAATGTATAGTTAATTTATATAAGCTATTAATATTTAATTTCTGCTGAAAATTTGTTATGGAATATTGCTATTAATGTTTAGCACCTTAAAACCTTATGATTTTAATGTCCACATAGGGGGAAGGCACTGGCGACCCACTCCAGTACTCTTGCCTGGAAACTCCCATGGATGGAGGAGCCTGGTAGGCTGTAGTCCATGGGGTCACTAAGAGTCGGACATGACTGAGAGACTTCACTTTCTCTTTGTACTCCATGCACTGGAGAAGGAAGTGGCAACCCACTCCAGTGTTCTTGACTAGAGAATCCCAGGGACGGGGGAGCCTGGTGGGCTGCCGTCTATGGGGTCGCACAGGGTTGGACACGACTGATGCGACTTAGCAGCAGCAGCAGCGGGTATTTCTTCTTAAATAGGTACTGATTTATATAATTACCAAGCATCAGAGTTTATTTAAATGTTCATATTATTATGCTAATCAATTGTTTATGTGTATAAGTTGCATGAGCTACTTATAGTTGTACATGTGTACATGTGTACCATACTATATGTGTGGGATAAAATTTTAGCCAATGATAGGTACTGGCCATTTCTTAACCTCCATTTCACAAAATTGTGTTTTAAGAGTTTAATTAAATATATTTTTAGAACCACCAGAAACCATAATAAAGACAATCTCATTTTTATTTTTCAAAAACATTAGCTCTATCAATTACTATTGGAGAAGGGAATGACAATCCATTCAAGTATTCCTGCCTGGAGAATTCCATGGACAAAGAAGCCTGGTGGGCCACAGTCCATGGGGTTGCAAAGAGTGGGACATGATTGAGAGACTAATGCATGCATCAGTTACTGTGCTTTATGTCTCTGCCTAAATATCTTGATGAGTAANTTTTTTGTAGCACAGCATAGTTATCAATGGGGAAAAATAGTTACATGCTTTTTGGAGAAAGCTAATACAACAGTTTTAATGTCTTTACTTATAAGATTATATTCTGTTCTCTCTTGAAAGCCATAAACTTGGATTTAACCTTACCTTTCTCACCAGTGTCATAAAACATTGATTATTTCTGTTTTCAGTAAGGGGAGATAGAACTGAGTAGACAGAAATAGACAGTAGTACATTTAGCCCTTTATTACTTTCTAATATCACACATGCTCCATCATGTATCCTAAAAATCTTCATTCAAATTTCTGATGCTGTCAGTTAAATAAAGCAACACATTCCTAAATGAAATATCAAACCTTTTCTTTCCCTAAATATTTCTAATAAATAAAGCCAACTGACTTTATATATAAAAACAAGTTCATTTTTCTGATAATAAAGCTATCAGCTGAGTGCAGATTTCTGTCCCATCCCTCCATCTTGTGGCTGGTCTCAGTGCTGTGATCCAGCAATGGCTGGATCTCTCTGAAGTCTATTCACGGCATTTTCTGCTTTCTTGTGGATACTCTGCAGTCTTTGTCCAAGTTTGATTTCATTCTGTGGACTGAAATGTATGATCCATGTATATGCTGCTGAAAAACTGTCTTCCTTTATGATATGATTATAAATATAAAGTATATTTTCTTTTTAAAAATACTCCTGGTTGATAATCACATTTAAATATAAGCTAAAATCTCCATTTCTCTTAAAGAACAAGGGAAGTATTTTGAAGGGAGGAGGGTCCAATCAGGAACTGCTGGAAAGCTGAACTCCCTGCAGCTTGTTGAGGGAGTAGGGAATGCAGAGCTTCCAGGGAGTATATACTTGCAAAAGCTGTGATGCTGTATGGGAGGTTTCACCTTCCAGCAGCTGAGTGAGGCTGAATCAGCTCTCAGAGTACCAAGAGGACCAGCTAGGCAGCACCTAATCATGACTGTGAGTGGTTAGGATTCAATCAGGGGAAGGTTCCATGTGAGTGGCTCTGGGACTTTCTTGAGAGGAAAAAAAAAAGTGACAGTAGACTCTAGATTTGGGGGTAAGTCTGATATGGAGATTTGTCTGTTCCTAATTTGAAGTTCCACAAATTATTCACAGACATAAATGCTCAATGCAAAAGAGGAAATACTCACCTTGATAAAGATCAAAACAAATTTAGTGGCCTTTTAAATGTATTTGTATATGACTTGGTATTAAACTGTGGCTTTGTTTTACTTTTAGTGGAGATTCCCTGAAAATAATTAATTGTGCTAAGGCATTTGGACATGGTTGTTGGCTTTGTAATGGAGATGGCTATGAGAATGTGAAGCAGTTAAAATCAAAGAGGTTCTAGGAGCTGAAAGTCAGGAATATCTTGGGAGCATGTGGTCTGTAAACAATGAGTCCTTTACACCACGAGGGAGGGATGGTGTTCCATTTACACCGTAGGTCAAAGTGAAGAGAAGAGAGGTCAAGGAGATTGCTCACAGAATTCTGTATGTATCTTCTGGAATTTTTATAAAAGAATGGGTGGGTGTCTAATTCACATTCCAAAATCTAAAGTGTAAGAGACAGTGGCTGAAACTACCACCACACAGCGAAATGGAAAAAAAAAAAAAATTAAGCTTAGAGAAACTGCACCCCCACCCATAAATTGTTTAGTTGCATGTGTTTTCTCTGGACCCAATATAGACCTTGATAAAAGGATAAAAAGCACAAGAAAGAGCCTTGGACTGCCATAGGTTCTGGGCAAGAGGTACATCAGGTGCACAGGGAGACCTCAGCAGAGAGTGCAGCCAGACTCTCTGTGGAGGTCATCAACTGTCCAAGAGATTCTCAAACCATTTTAAGAATTGCTGATTAGAGACCCAGTCATGGAGAGTGGTTATGCCTGAAGAGAAATTGCTGAATGAGTTAGCTTTGACCAGGCACACTCAAGAAATATCTCTCAGATGTGATTTAAGAATTTTGTTCTTTACATTGTTCTTCCACCTTTCTAAATTTAGAAAGGTCATGCTTGCATATGCAAGATAAGTTGCTTCAGTCTTGTCCAACTCTTTGCGACCCCATGGACTGTAACCCACCAGGCTCCTCTGTCCATAAGATTCTCCAGGAAAGAATACTGAAGGTGGTTGCCATGCCCTGCCCTTAGGTCAGCTAGTACCATCTATTAATAAACAATAAAATAAGCCAGCAAAGAACCTCTCTCCCACCCACCATAGATACCTCCTCTGTGGGAAGCCTGAGCAGTGAAGAGGAGAACTTGATTTTGAATGCAGTCTGAATTTTTATTATAGTGCAAATTTGGGTATAAATATTAATGAATTAAGGCATTATGGAGAATAAGCTCACTGCAGGGTGTTTTGTTATTTGAGAGTGACAGGGAATGTCTGTTTCATCCAGGTGGGTGGGTGGTGGGGAGTGGGTGCAGGCAGCCTGGAAAGAGAAATTTCTGTTACATTGAAAAACCCTATCTGATATTCTGTTTGTTTCACAGGCCTATTAACTTTGTTCCAGGAACAATGACCTTCTTCACAGCACATATAAAATTACTTAGCTTGAAATATTCTTTTGTTTTGTAATTTAAAACCCTTAAAACTCTAGAAGACTGATAGATCAGTCCAAATTTGGTCAAGAAACAGAAACTACTCTCTGTTCAGATATGGAAGGTTTCAGTTGAGGGGCATGAGGTGTCTACCATTATGGGAGTGATGGGGGAGTGATGATCTGTATCTCAGCTGTGTCAGATGGGGTTTTAGGAGCCCCTAGAAACCACTTTTACTTTTCAGTTTCATGCATTGGAGAAGGAAATGGAAACCCACTCCAGTATTCTTGCCTAGAGAATCCAAGGGACAAAGGAGCCTAGTGGGCTGCCGTCTATGGGGTTGCACAGAGTCGGACACTACTGAAGCGACTTAGCAGCAGCAGCAGCAGAAACCACTGTGACTCTTAGGATCCATAGAGTGTGACTTGTGTGATTTTGGGCTGTGACACCAATAGAAATAACTCTAAAATAGCAGCGTTTTAGAATCATTACAAAATCTTGCCCACATCTTTGCCTGTGGCTGCAAAAATGAGCCTACTTTTTCCAGTCTACCTTTCAGACCATGCACAGCATCTCTCACTGAGAAAACACAGGGCCTGTACGGTGGAAAAATCTGAATCACAGTTCTTTAAAAGGTTGCAGTCGTCCCAAGTTCCCAAAAGACAATGCAATACAACTAATTTGGCACTTAATTATTCATGACTTTTTCCTTGTAACCTTTTTTATAGTGACATATTTTACTATCTTACTTCTATTAAACTCTTGTTTTATGTTCATGTGTTGTTCAGAAAGGTAGTCAATGTTCGTGTGTTTATTCCTGAGATCCTGAGAGATTTGGCCCCTTTAGTCTCTGTTAGGCTCTCAACACAGCTTCTCCCCAGAATATTTTTATTATCCTCTACATTTATATGCACATAAGAAACACTCAAGAATTCATTTTAAGAGTGAGTCCACTTGGAGATTGGTTTAAGATGGTTGAGTAGAAGGATGCATCCTCACCTCTTCCTGTGAGAGCACCAAATTCAAAATTAGCTCTTCAACAGACATTGACAGGAGGACTCTGGAACCCACAAAGAAAAGATACTTCACTTCCAGAGGCAAAGAAGAAGCTGCAATGAGATAGTAGAAGGAGCACAACCATGATAAAATCAAATCCTATACACAGTGGATTGGCAACCCAGAAATTGGAGAATAATACCAAAGAAATCCTCCCACAGTTTTGAAGATTCTGAGCCCTGACACCAGGTTTGCCAGTCTGGGGATCCAACAAAGGGACTAAGACTTTTCCCAGGGAATCTGACTTTGAAGGCCAGTAGGATTTGACTGCAGAGCTTCCACAGGACTGGGAGAAACAGCCTCCACACTTGGAGGGCAAAAACAAAACAAAACATCAGGACCCAGGGGAAAGGGATCGTGACCCCACAAGAGACTGACTCAGACTTACTAGTGTTGGGGAGGCTCTTGTAGAAACATGGGTCAAGGCGTGGATCCCTATCCATGTAGACAGGGACACAGGCAGTAATAGGACTGGGAGGTGTCCCTCAGCATGTGTCCTCTTGGAAGTCACCATTAGCACTATCATAGAGTCTATAGACTCCAGATTTGGGGCCCTAAAGGAAAAAAAAAAAAAAGCCAACAGGGAAGGGGCACAGCCCTACCCATCAGCAGACAGTTCAATTAAAGCTTTATTGAGCACAGCCCTGCCCACTGGAGCAAGATCCAGTTTTTCCCATCACCAGTCATTCCCATCAGGAAACATGGACAATTCTCTTAGCCTCATCCACCAGAGGGCAGACAGGAGGAGAAAAAAGAACTAAAATCCCTCAGTCTGTAGAATGGAAAACACAATCATAGGAAGTTAAAATGAGGGTTATTTCTCAGATGAAGAAACAAGAAAAAATAACAGAAAAACAACTAAATGAAGAGTATACAGGCAACTTTCCAGGAAAAAAAAAAATCAGAATGATAATGAAAATGATGCAAGATCTCAGAAAAATAATGAAGATACAAGAGATGTTTACTAAAGACCTAGAAGAATTAAAGAACCAGCAAACAAGGATGAGCAATACTAAAAAGAATCAATAGAAGCATAACTGAGACAGAAGAACAGATAATTGACCTGGAAAACAGAGTGGTGGAATCACTGCCACAAAAACAGAATATAGAAAAAAGAATGAAAAACGAAAAAAATGAGGATAGCCTACGAGACCTCTGGGACAACATTAAATGCACCAATATTCACATTAGAGGGGTCCAAGAAGGAGAAGACAGAGAGTAAGGATAATACCCCACATTCATCAATGGAAAGGATGCCCAGAAACAAAATTAATAAGGTAAGAGAGGTCATAAATGACACTTTAGGCCAGTGGGAGTTAACTGATATTTATAGAACATTCCATCCAAAAAGAGCAGACCTCACATTCTCGAGCACACACGGAACATTCTCCAGGATTGGCTATATGCTAAAGCCACAAGACAAGCATTGGCAAACTTAAGAAAACTGAAATTATATCAAGCATCTTTTCTGATTGCAACACTATAAGATTAGAAATAAACTATAAGAAAAAATAACTACAAAAACACAAAAACAATATGCTACTAAGCAACAAAAATGGATCAATGAAGAAATCAAAGAGGAAGTAAAAAATACCTAGAGACAAATGAAAACAAAAGCAAAAGAAATGGTCTAAAACTTATGTGAAGCAGCAAAAGCAGTTCTAAGAGGGAAGCTTACAGGCATAAAATATTATCTCAAGAAACTGGAAAAATCACAAATAAACAACCTAACTTTACATCTAAAATGACTAGAGAAAGAAGAACAAACAAAACTTAAAGTTAGTGGAAGGAAGGGAATTATAAAAATCAGAGCAAAAATAAATTAAATAAAGATAAAGACAATAATCACAAAGATGGATGAAATTAAGGCTGGTTCTTTGAAAAGATGGACAAAATTTGTAAATTAGCCAGACTCATCAAGCAAAAAAAGTGAGGGGACTCAAATAAATAAAAACAGAAAAGAAAAAAGAGAAATTACACTGACTTCAGAGAAATACCAAGAATCCTAAGAGATGATTACTATGAGCAACTGTAAGCCAATAAAATGGACAACCTGGAAGAAATAGATGGATTCTTAGAAAGGTACAATCTCCATAGACTGACTCAGGAAGTAATAGAAACTATGAACAGACTAATTACAAGCATTAAAATGGAAACTGTCATTTAAAGACTCCCAACCAACTAAAGTCCAGGACCTGATGGCTTTGCAGGTGAATTCTATCAAACATTTAGAGAAGTTAATGCCTATCCTTCTGAAACTGTTCCAAAAAATTTCAGAGGATGGAAAACTTTGAAACTAATTATAAATCCAGGCAAAGATAGCACAAAAAAGAGAAAATTACAGTCCCATATCATGGATGAAATAGATACAAAAATCTTCAACAAAATACTAACAATCTGACTCCAACAATACATTAAAATGGTCATAAACCATGATAAAGTGGGATTCATCCCAGAGATGTATGGAGTTTTCAAAATCCTCAAATCAATCACTGTGGTACACTACATCAACAAACTGAAGAATAAAAGCCACGTGATCATCTCAATAGATGTAGAGAATGTTTTTGACAAAATTCAGCACCCATTTATGATAAAATCTCTACAGAAAGTGGGCATAGAAGGTACATACCTCAACATAATAAAGGCCACATATGACAGACTTACAGCTAACATCATAATCAATCATGAAAAGTTGAAAACTTTTCCTCTGAGATCAGGAAAAAGACAAGGATGTCCACTCACAACACCTTTATTCAACATAGTTTAGGAGTCCTAGTTACACCGACGAAGGAAAAGAAGTAAAGGGAATCCAAATTGGAAAATTAAAAATTAAACTGGCCCTGTTTGCAGATGACATGATACTATATGTAGAAGATCATAAGCATGTTACCAAAACACTAGAACTCATCAATGAATTTCGTAAAGTTGCAGGTTACAAAACTAATACACATAAATTTATTGCATTTCTACACAACAAGGAGTTCAGTCGCTCAGTTGTGTCCGACTCTTTGCGACCCCATGAATCACAGCCCACCAAGCCTCCCTGTCCATCACCAACTCCCAGAGTTCACTCAGACTCATGTCCATCGATGTCAGTGATGCCATCCAGCCACCTCATCCTCTGAGGTCCCCTTCTCCTCCTGCCCCCAATCCCTCCCAACATCAGAGTTTTTCCAATGAGTCAACTCTTTGCATGAGGTGGCCAAATTACTGGAGTTTCAGCTTTAGCATCATTCTCTCCAAAGAAAGCCGAGGGCTGATCTCCTTCAGAATGGACTGGCTGGATCTCCTTGCAGTCCAAGGGACTCTCAAGAGTCTTCTCCAACACCACAGTTCAAAAGCATCAATTCTTTGGTGCTCAGCTTTCTTCACAGTCCAAATCTCACATCCATACATGACCACTGGAAAAACCATAGCCTTGACTAGATGGACCTTTGTTGGCAAACTAATGTCTCTGCTTTTGAATATGCTATCTAGGTTGGTCATAACTTTCCTTCCAAGGAGTAAGTGTCTTTTAATTTCATGGCTACAGTCACTATCTGCAGTGATTTTGGAGCCCAAAAAAATAAAGCCTGACATTGTTTACACTGTTTCCCCATCTATTTCCCATGAAGTGATGGGACCAGATGCCATGATCTTTGCTTTCTGAATGTTGGGCTTTAAGCCAACTTTTTCGCTATCCACTTTCATTTTCATCAAATGGCTTTTTAGTTCCTCTTCACTTTTTGCCATAAGGGTGGTGTCATCTGCATATGTGAGGTTATTGATACCATCACATTAAAAATAATAAAATACACAGGGATAAATCTATCTAAGGAGACAAAGGACCTATACTCTGAAAATTATAAGATACTGATGAAAGACATTGAAAAAGGCATAGATGATGAAAAGATATATCATGCTTATGGATTGGGAGAATCAATATTGTCAAAATGACTATTGACAGTCTACAAGACAATCTACAGATTGATGCAATCCCTATCAAATTACCAATGTTATTTTTCACAGAACTAAAACAAACCAATCTCTCTATGTTTTTTTTTTTTTTTTTGAGACAAAAGGCCCAAAGAGCCAAAGCAATCTTAAGAAAGAAAAACAGAGCTGGAAGAATCAGGCTCTCTGACTTCCAACTATACCACAAAGCTACAGTCATCAAAGAGCATGGTACTCACACAGTAATAGAAATACAGACAAACTGAATAGAATAGAAAGCCCAGGTATAAACCCATGTTCCTATCATCAATCAATCTATGACAAAGGAAACAAGATCACACAATGTGGGAGAGGCAATCTCCTCAACAAATGGTGCCAGAAAAACTCAACAGCTACATATACAAATGCAAAATTACATAATTCTTTAACACCATATACAAAAATAAACTCAAAATGGATTGAAAACCTAAATGTGAGATCAGAGATTTCTTAGAAGAAAACACATGCAGAACACTGTCTGACATAAATTACAGCAATATCTTTTTCAATCCATCTCCCAAAATAATAGAAATAAAAAAACAAACAAAAATAAACAAATTGAATCTAGTTAAACTCAAAAGATTTTGCACAGCAANTCTAGTTAAACTCGAAAGATTTTGCACAGCAAAGGAGATGATAAACAAAATGATAAGACTACCCATAGATTGGGAGAAAACTTTTGCAATTGATTTGACCAACAAGGGATTCATTCATTTAAAAAAAAAGTATTTAATTATTTTAATTGGAGGCTAATTACTTTACAATATTGTATTGGTTTTGCCATACATCAACATGAATCTGCCACGGGTATACACGTGTTCCCCATCCTGAACCCCCCTCCCACCTCCCTCCCTGTACCATCC
>SJYQ01002910.1:778699-827493 GCA_006410935.1 Redunca redunca | reverse complement strand
TGTCAATGTTTGGCAAAACCAATACAGTAATGTAAAGTAAACTAAAATTAAAATAAAAATTTTAAAATAAAAAAAAAAAAGTCATTTCTGGTTTTCTCTTGGGTTGTGCTGGTTCTGCTGAGGGCTTTCTGTGCGGTGATGGGGCCTCCTCCTCACTGTGGTGTGTGGACTTCTCGCTGCGGTGACTTCTCTTGCGGAGCACAGGCTCTAGGCGTGAGAGCTTCAGTAGTCGTGGCACATGGGCTTTGTTGCCCGCGGCATGTGGAATCTTCCTGGGCCAAGGGTCAAACCCGTGTCCCCTGCGTTAGCAGGCAGATTCTTATCCACTGTACCACTAGGGAAATCTAAGAGTGTATCACTTTTAATTAAAAAAATTTAGTAACCATAGCATATTAGTTAGGGAACTTTCAGATGATCAAGAATCAAATTCTCATCAAACCCCATTTTAATAAATGAGGAAACTAAGGGTTACAGAGATGGTTATTTGCAGATTCTGAGTGGCAGAGCCGAGAGTGACGTGCAGGCCTCCTGGCCTCTCTGTCCATGGCTTTCCCTTTGCCTCTGCCGCAATGAACATGTTTTACGTTGGTCTCATAAGTATTTGGTTAATTTAAATGATTGCTAAAGTAACAATGCCAAGATAGAGCAGAGAACATATCTTTATATGTCTTGTACAGGCTCTAATAACATTTCAACGTTTTCCAATTCAACAAATGCTCCTGGGGGCTCCAATATGTATGAGGCACTCCAGTAGAAATTATAGGTCAAACCCCATTTTACTGAATATTCAGGTAAAATATACGTTCCGCCTTTGGAGAGCTCATAGAAATAGTGGTGAAAATGACAAGAATGCTTGTAACAGTGTTTACTGAGGAATTATTATGGGCTAGACCTGTTCTGGGTGTGAAGGATGCCGGACTGAGAAAAAGAATCCCATTACTGTTCTAAGGAAAGTTATGCTCTAATAGAGAAAGCAAACAAAATTTTGTATAAATTAAAATGCTGTGTGATAAATGTAGGAAGAGAAGTGCACATCAAAGTACAAAAGAGAAAAATAAAGTAAATTTTAGAAAAATACAGTAAAGGAAAATGATGAACTGAGAGACTGGAGGACTTGACGGGTAAAACAGTGGTTAAAGACTGTGATCAGACGTTTGAAAGCTGGGCTTACTGTATTCAGAGGTGGAGCAGTTCCAGTGTGATCCTAGTGTACAGCCTTGGGAGTGGGTTTCTGAGGTGGAGTAAAAATAAAAGCCAGTTGAGTCAAGAAGCTCTAAGTGTACTTTGAGGCTGGCTGTCACCAAATTTTTATTGATGGTTGTTAGCTGCTAGACAGGCGAGAGTAATTTAGATAAGCCCCTCCTTCATGGGGTCACCTCTCTCTGACACCTTGTCTCATTCAACCTCAAATCCAAATAGATCAGATCTTTAAGTCCCTACATCTCTTACACAGACTACTTCTATAGTACCTATTTCAGTTAGGCTGTAAAGTTCTTAAGGACAGGGACACCAAATTGTCTTTGTATCTTCAGAGCATAATGTTGTCAATTAAAAAAAAAATACACAACCTAAAAGTTGAGAATTATATTTTATTTGGCAAAAAATTCACAAACTAAAAGTTGAGAGTTATATTTTATTTGGCAGACTTACTGAGGACTTCAACCCAAAGATAGCCTCTCAGTAAGCCCTGAGGGACTGTTACAAAGGAGGAGGATATGGAGGAGCCAGGATATATAGGAGTTTTTGCCAAAAAAACCAAAGAGTTGAAACATAAAAAGATTACTGCTTGTTAAGGAAAACTAGACGTCTCAAGTTAACAAATTTAGTGCTCTTCTATGGATGAGAGGATGGAAAACTCTGGGCTTATTGAAATCATTCCTTTGCGATGCACCTTAGCTGTCTAGGGCCAGTATCCTGTTTTTCTCCATTTTGAATCCCCTCAAGGTGCACCATTGGAGGTGACTGCAATGACTGATGTCTTGATGGCCTCAACAGCCATTGTTCACTGATAGAGCAGGCAACATTCTTTGTCCATCGTGTTTAAAAGCTCTTCAGCCAGAGTTGGGGACCATAGCTCAAAAGGAAAGAGGGGTTAATGTAATATACATGTGAAGAATTTTCCTACTATAGGTGGGCTTCAAAGGGTAAGTAGACATTCACCACCAAGTGGATAAGGCCTGGCAGTCTTTTCCTTAAATGCTGATAGGTCTTAACAAATATTTATCTGCACTTGGCACCACTACATTACACATGGACATTAAGCCTACTCTACTGACCCACCAATTCTGTTATTAGTAATCATATCAGTCTTTTGAGCTGGGGTAAAATAATGTTTGACTAAGAATCAGAATAAAATTGGAAAGCTATCTTTGTTTTTTTTCCTCATAAAAACAGATTTCAAAGTACCAAGCACTTTTTTTATGCTTTTGAAAAAAAAGTCTAGTTTTTTGCGCCAAACAATATTGACAATTATAGGTGACTATTAACTTTCTTTTAATTATACCTTTCATATTATATGATTATTGAATACTGTCCATTTCACTTTGACACACTAATAAAGAGCTATAACTAACAGTGTATAAGGTAGTAAAGGGGATAGTTTTGTAAAAACATGTGGATTTGGTACCTTCTTAGTTTTCCTTTAATAGCATCCTCTGGTAGGTTTCATTTTCCCCAAGCTCAATTTGCACCCCCCATTTTTTTAAAAGACAAATTATCACTTGTGTGAAACATTTTGGTTACAGACCAAGTCTCCTCAATACTGCACAGTTAGTGATTAAATTGTATAATGTATTATCAATATTTTATACTACAAATAGCAATCAGCTAAATCCAGAGTGTGGCAAATTTTATTGAATAATTAGAATTTTCAACAAATAAGTGAATGGGGTGAAAGAGGAGTTGATGGAAAGGGGGAGAGGCTGTTTCAGATAAAAAGAATATCAACCAAATACATGTGTGGACTCTTTTTGGATTCCGATGTGAACAAACAACTGTAAAAAGACTTGAGAAAATCAGGGAAACATGACCATGCACTTAATATTAAACAACATTAAGGAATTATTGTGAATTTTCTTAGGTATATTTATGCACTGTGGTAATACAAAGCCCTGATCTATAGAGATACATATTGACATATTAACAGTGAAATGAAGTGTACTCCACCCTCCCCTCATACCAAAAAAATAAAATTTGAGAGATAGACAAGACTGGCAAACATTTATGATTTGTTGAATTGGAGTAAAAGGTACATGATGATTCATCTTACTGTTTTCTCTGATTTTGTGTATATTTGAAAATATCTGAAAAAAGGGCAGTATTGGCTCAGATGGTTAAGCATCTGTCTACAATGTGGGAGACCCGGGTTCAATCCCTGGGTCGGGAAGATCCCCTGGAGAAGGAAATGGCAACCCACTCCAGTACTATTGCCTGGAAAATCCCATGGACAGAGGAGCCTGGTAGGCTACAGCCCATGGGGTCGCAAAGAGTCGGACACGACTGAGTGACTTTACCTTACCTGAAAATATCTGTAATACAAGCTTTTAAAAAGTTGGACTGAAATCCAGAAATAGACTTAATAGAAAGGACTTTCTATTATAGAGTCTGTCCTAGAATACTCTAGATATTTGATTAAATATTAGTGACTGGAAGAGTGATTACTTCAACTTCTCGTCTTTTATCCTGGGTGATCTCTCCTGTCTCCTCACTAATTCTTTGCATCAGAGGCCTTTTTCTTTTCCTGTCAGAGGCATGTTTATTTTTCTTTTTTCTTTTTAATTTATTTTTTTATGAAGGATAATTGCTTGACAGAATTTTGTTGCTTTCTGTCAAACCTCAACATGAATCAGCCATAGAGATATATATATATATATATATATTCTCTTTTTGAACCTCCCTCCCATCTCCCGCCTCGTTCTACCCCTCTAGATTGATACCGAACTCCTGTTTGAGTTTCGTGGGCCATACAGCAAATTCCTGTTGGCTGTCTATTTTACATATAGTAATATTAAGTTTCTATATTATTCTTTCCATACATCTCACCCTCTCCTCCCCTCTCTCCATGTTCGTAAGTCTATTCTCTATGCCTGTTTCTCCATTGCTGCCCTGTAAATAAGTTCTTCAGTACCATTTTTCTCGATTCTGTATATATGCATTAGAATATGATATTTATCTTTCTCTTTCTGACTCACTTCACTCTGTATAATACGTTCTAGGTTCATCCACCTCATCAGAACTGACTCAAATGTGTTCCTTTTTATGGCTGAGTAATGTTCCATTGTGTATATGTACCACAACTTCTTTATCCATTCATCTGTCAGTGGATATCTTTGTTGCTTCCGTGTTCTAGCTGTTGTAAATAGCGTTGCAATGAACAATGGGATACATGTGTCTCAATTTTGGTTTCCTCAGGGTATATGCCTAGGAGTGGGATTGCTGGGTCATATGGTGGTTTTATTCCTAGTTTTTTAAGGAATCTCCATACTGTCTTCCATAGTGGCTGTATCAATTTACATTCCCATCAACAGTGCAAGAGTGTTCCCTTTACTCCACACCCTCTCCAGCATTTATTGTTTGTAGACTTTGATGAGGCCCATTCTGACTGGTGTGAGGTGATACCTCATTTGCAGTTTTGATTTGCATTTCTGAGGGATTCTCATAAACTTTGCTATTATCTGTACTGGGAATGGAAGAGAAGGAAGAGGGCCTGGGAACCTAAGCTATTAAAATAAGAGGAATGTTTTAAGGCAATTTGTGCTGACCTAGAAGGACGATATTTTGCTGTAAACTTGGATCGAAGCTGCTCTTTTTTTTCTTCCTCTGTGTAATAAATGCTTTTGGACTAGCCAGACCTAAAATGGCCGCCTTTGCAAGCTTCACTGGAAAAGGGCAAATTGGATTTCAGTCTCCCCCTCCTTGTCGTTTTGGCCTGATGTAAGCTGCATAGCTTCACCTGGTGGGCCTGTTGACTCAGAGTAATGCACATCCTATGTATTTAATTTCTTAGTGATATGTTTCTTAGCAGTAGATACGAAAATTTGGAGAGCTGTATTATAGGAATTATGAAAGCACTTTTATTTTGTGATTGTGTAAAACAGTGTATTGTTTTAATGAAATTTTATAAGTAAGTGGAAAACCAAGAAGATATTCCCCATTCAAACCTTGTTATTAGTGCTTTGGTGTACTTTGAAGAATCCCTGCAATGATGTATAAAGTTATGAGCACAAAACTGCAGAGCATACAGCATGCGCGCGCACACACACACACACACACACACACACACACACACACAGCACCTTGCTTCAGCTGCAGAAGTTCAGTGATTGGTTAATAGGAAATGTTATTTCTGTATTTGCTGAGTTCTAAAGTGTTCATTTGTCAAATTTTTAACATTTCTGATTCTCAGGTGCATCTTACTTTTGAAAAATTTTAATCTACTTAAATCACAGGTAGAACCTAACAGTTACCAAGATATCAGAATCAAACCAATATTGTAAATAAGTCAATATGAAAGGCTATGCAAAAGTTGAAAATTTGAAGTTACCTCTGGGTCTCTTAACTGAAAAAATGTAAGGGCTAAAGCTTTTTTCTTCTTCTGAAAATTTATGTTTTTGTATTTGGACAGGATAGAAAAATGAAAATAAAAGCAGTATTAAGTTGTTAGGAAATGGTATATACTTAGGTCTTAATCCTAACTTTAGTTTTTGTTGTGGGTGGTTTTATTTTTTCCTGGCGGGGAGAGTAGTTTGGCCATGCTGGGTGCATGTGGGATCTTAGTTCCTTGACCAGGGATTGCCCTCATGCCCCTTGCACTGGGAGCAAGAAGTCTTAACCACTGGACCACCAGGGAAATCCCATGGTTTTTTCCTTTTTAAAATTTCCTGTTATTTTAACTGAGAGCTGGGTTTCAGTCTTCTGCTTTGTATTTTTATTCCGCCATAGCTAAGCCTTATTATGTTTCGTATGGCCTTGAGAAATCCATGCAAGATATTCAGTTTGTCGTGATCACACAGTAAAAGGCTTTACTGTAGTCAGTGAAGCAGAAGTAGATTGGCAGGCGGAATCCTAACCACTGGTTCCTCTTTAGAGCAAATAAAGAGTCTCTTGATGAAGATGAAAGAGGAGAGTAAAAAAGCTGGCTTAAAATTCAGCATTCAAAAAACTTAAGATCATGGCATCCAGTCCCATCACTTCATGGCAGATAGATGGGAGACAGTGGAAACAGTGACAGACTTTATTTTCTTGGGCTCCTAAATCACTGCAGATGGTGACTGCAGCCATGAAATTAAAAGGCACTTGCTCCTTGGAAGAAAAGCTATGACAAACATAGACAGCACATTAAAAAGCGGAGACATTACTTTGCCAACAAAGGTCCATCTAGTCAAAGCTATGGTTTTTCCAGTAGTCACGTAAGTGAGAGTTGGATCATAAAGAAGGCTGAGCACCAAAGAATTGATGCTTTGAACTGTGGTGTTGGAGAAGACTCCTGAGAGCGCCTTGGACTGCAAGGAGATCCAACCAGTGCATCCTAAAGGAAATCAGTCCTGAGTATTCATTGGAAGGACTGATGCTGAAGCTCCAAAACTTTGGCCACCTGATATGAAGAACTGACTCATTTAAAAAGGCCCAGATGCTGGGAAGGATTGAGGGCAGGAGGAGAAGAGGGGAACAGAGGATGAGATGGTTGGATGGCATCATTGACTCAATTGGATGGCATCATCGACTCAATGCACATGAGTTTGGGCAAACTCTGGGAGATGGTGAAGGACAGGGAAGCCTGGCCAACAACAGTGGTCAGCTCTGCTGCAATATTTATTAAGCTGCAAATGTGTAATAGAGTAGAAGAGGTATGAGGAAATGCAAGTTTTATGTTCTGTGTATATTTTTGCAATTATTTTACTTCACATTGTGGGCATAAAAGGAAATTTTTTTTTTTAAATGTAGTAAAATGATATGTTTCCCGAATAACCTAAGGTTCTATGTCCCTAACAAGAAATCTGACCTAAAAATGCATTTTCCACTCTCTTTTACACAAATGGTCTCAAATACCTAGGACATTATGAAAGTGAAAGTTGCTCAGTTGTGTCCAACTCTTTGCTACCCCATAGACTATACAGTCCATGGAATTCTTCAGACCAGAATACTGGAGTGGATAGCCTTTCCCTTCTCCAGGGGATCTTCCCAACCCAGGGATGGAACCTCCATCTCCGGCATTGCGGGTGGATTCTTTACCGGCTGAGCCACAAGGGAGGCCCCAGGGCATTATAATAGTGCTTAATTATAAGATTTACTGATTTAGTTACATTAGTCCATCTAAAAAAAAAAGAAAGTGAAGAAAGTGTTAGTCGCTCAGTCATGTCCCAACTCTTTGTGACCCCATGGACTGTAGCCCACCAGGCTCCTCTTGTCTGTGGAATTCTCTAGGCAAGAAAACTGGAGTGGGTTGTCATTCATTTCTCCAGGTGATCTTCACAACCCAGGGATCAAATCCAGATCTCCTGCGTTGCGGGCAGATTCTTTACTGTCTGAGCCACCAGGGAAGCCATCTAAAGTTAATTAATATTCATGTTTCGACCCTTGTCTCAATAGATCTATTTTAATTTATTTTTAAACATAAAGTGTTTTTATTAGAGACTTGTTTGTATGAGAGGAAAAAATCCACTCAAAGCATCATCTGTCATTATGCATTAAGCTCCAACACTCATGGGTTCCCACTGGACCACTGAATGTTAACAATAAGTCTGTGCCTGTCATCCTCAATAGATCTATTTTAAAATGGAGTTTTGTGCTGGGGAGAAAGAAAGCAATAATTTATAAAAAATACTTGTTCTCTGACATAAAAATTAACAAGGAAATTTTGTTTCAAATTATGTTTTCATTTTCCTTTCTTTATATTTTAGAAATATGTCCTAAGTTTTGATAATGTTTAATATCAGTTTTATTTTCTATGTACTACTGGTAGCATTGACTAGAAGCCCATAGATCATATTTCAGAATGAAAGAATGAAGTATCATGCCTCAGAAATGGAAATCTGAGTTACTGAGTAGTTATGTTTTCATACTTAGGTTGATTTTGGGGGCCTCTCATTTGTAGGTTACAATTGACATTGGGATGAGCAACCTTACATAGGGAATTGTAATACTCTGAAAAAGATAACAGTAGAAGCTGAGGGCTCTAAGTATTTAAAAGGCTTTTGTTAATGCCTTCTTTAGTATTTGGATCAGTAGCCAAAATGAATGTCATAGCTCTCAAACTAGCACTAGCCATCAACCATTATTCTTTCCTTTAGTGAAGACTCACAGCTTAAGGTTCCTACAGAAGAAACTGGGCTAGGTGGTACTGTTGTGCTCTCAAGATTGATTCTATAAGTTACACTCCTGGTTTTACATTGCTTGTTATTATGTAGTTAATAGGATAATAAGTCTGCAAGCTCCTTGAGGGCAGGAATGGTGTCTTCTTCTCCATTGCATTCCTCTTTCCTGGCATATGGCATATTCAATACATGCATGAGTACTTCAGCCTCAGTAAAGCATGAGATTCTTCTGATGTTTTGATTTGGAGAACTCTTTGTTATCCTTACCCTATAGTATTACGAATCCATCAGAAAATAATGTCTTTTTTGTATTTACTGTCTTTCAATCATCAGTCCCAAAATACATTATAAATATCATTTTCTAAAAATCCATTCATAGACAATTTTATGTAATTTTGAGATTTAGAAGTTTTAATGCCTTACTATCCATGCTAGTTGGTCCTCACCAAAGTAATTGACTCATTTAATTCTTTGTATAGTTGTCTACATAGCAAGGCAAAATTTAGAATTTGTGATCAGTTTTATACTTTAAATTAATATTTATTTCCCCAGTATTCAGAGAAGGCAATGGCACTCCACTCCAGTACTCTTGCCTCGAAAATCCCATGGGCGGAGGAGCCTGGTGGGCTGCAGTCCATGGGGTCGATAAGAGTCCGACACAACTGAGTGACTTCACTTTCACTTTTCACTTTCATGCACTGGAGAAGGAAATGGCAACCCACTCCGGTGCTCTTGCCTGGAGAATCCCAGGGACACGGGAGCCTGGTGGGCTGCCGTCTATGGGGTGGCAGAGTTGGACACGACTGAAGTGACTTAGCAGCAGTAGCAGCAACAGCCCCAGTATTTGAAGGAGAAAAAGGTTTTGCTGAGTATGTTAAATAGGAAATTTGTGTATAATGAGATTCTATATACTTTTCAAATTTAAGTAGTGAACTGCCTATTGACTTCTAATAAAATGTTTAGAATATTCTCTAATAGAGCCATTCAGAGTGAGGTATGCAGATGGTGCTGGACCATGAGCTATTTATAAACCTCCTTACATATATGAGGAGATAATTTCAGAAATTAAGGTTTAGAACTTGCTTAGCAATTTGTTAGAGTAAGTTTATGTCTATTGAATCTAACAATAAAAATTGAAATTTGTGTTTTGTATATTTCATTTTCTAGTAATTTTTATTTTACGTTTTTATAGGTCTTTTTTTTTTGTCTGTAATGAATGGCAATTTAAAGAAAAATAGTCCTTTACCAAAGATAATTTGCAATGTAATTTGCATAGGTTTTGTACAGTACGGTTCTCAATTTCTTCAAACTAAGTGGAAATACATATATGATTTGCTCTCAAGTTGAGTGGCTTTTTTTTTTTTCTTAAGATTTATTTGTTTTTGGCTGTGCTGGATATTTGTTGCTGCACGTGGGCTTTCTCTAATTGCAGTGAGAGGTGACTGCTCTTCGTTGTGGTGCACGTGCTTCTCATTTCAGTGGCTTCTCTCGTTGGGGAGCATGGGCTTTGGAGCACTGGCTCGGTAGTTCTGGCGCACAGGCTTAGTTGCTCCGCTGGCATGTGGGATCATCCTGGACCAGGGACTGAACCTGTATACCCTGCACTGGCATGTAGGTTCGTAACCACTAGACCACCAGGGAAGCCCATAAAATTGAGTGTTGAATAATGGGATTTAACAAAATATTACAAACTGAAAGAATCCTTCTGTTGAAAGTAATTTCCTATTGACTTCCACTTGTTTCAGTGTCTTTACTGAAGCTAACTTGTCTTTTTTTTTAATAAATGGCTTGAATAAAATAAAATGCTAGTTATCATGAATTGTTAACCATGATTAAAAAATAATAATAGAATAGTGTAGAGTGGTAAATTGTACTTTCAAAATATTACCCAAAATAGACCCATTCTTTTTAAAGAATGGTCATGATTCTTAAAAAAAAGACATAGTCACAAGAAAAGTGTCTTAGTGAAAGTAACTAATAAATATAACATATATAATATTTAGCCTAAAGAATAAAATGCCCTTTTTGCCCTAGCTTGGCCTTGTATCTTATTGCATGAAAATACCATAGTTTTTTTTTAACTATAGATTTTTTAAAAAATGTATTGATATATAGCTGATTTACAGTGTTGCGTTAATTTCTGCTATGTAGCATATTCTTTTCCATTGTGGTTCATTACAGAATATCGAATATAGTTCCCTGTGCTACACAGTAGGACCTTGTTGTTTATCCATTCTCTATATAGTAGTTTGCATCTGCTAACTCCAAACTCCCAATCCATCCCTCCCTCACCCACTCTTCTCCCTGGCAACCACAAATCTGTTCTCCCGTGGATTTTTTTTTTAATGTAAAAATATAAATATTTCAGACCTGCATGGTGACTCTCATTTCAAACAGTGTTCAAAACTCTAGAATCAAAGTTCAGGAAAAGCATTTATGCAACTCCCTACATTTTATGTGAAATGAAATTTGACCCATAAGTGATTTATTTGTTCCAAAGTTTTTTAGATTTCAATGAACTTCATTTAGTTCATTGTATTTTTTTCAACACTTTTATGACAAATTTCACACATACACAAAAGTTGAAAGATTATATTATAAATACTCATAACCATGTCCTCTGGAGGCTACACTTAGCATTTTGCTATATTTGTTTTATCATATGTTCATCCCTTCCAATGATCCATCTGTTTTTGAAGCATTTCAAAGGTAAGTTGCAGACATCAGTGTGCTTCACACTTAAACACTTCAGTATGTGTATAATTAATGTGTAATGGATAATTTATAATGTTTCTGAGATTCATTCATGTTGTTGTTGAATGTATCAGTAATCCATTCCTGGCTATTATTGGATAATAGTCTATTGTATGAATATACTATAGGTTGTGTATCCTGTGATGGATACCTACTAGGCTGTTTCCTGTTTGAACTGTTGTGAATAAAGCTGCTAGTACATACTTGTTCAAAATTTTTTGTGATTTTAGCTTTTATTTCTCTTTGGTAAATACCTAGAAGAGGAATTGCTGGGTCATAAAGTAGGTATGTGTTTAAATTTATTTTAAGAGTGCCAGACTTTCTTCCAAAGTGGTCAACATTTCCATTAACATTTGCTCTACATCCTTGCCAACAGTTTTAATTGTGATTTTAATTTGCATTTCCCTGCTGGCCACGGATGTGTTGAGTGTTTTTTTCAATTGCTTATTATTATCCTTGTATATAGCTTCTTTTGTAAATTGTCTGTTTGAATCTTTTGCTCATTTTCTGTTGAGTTGTCTTGTTACTGTTGAGTGGGTTGGGAAGATTCCCTAGAGAAGGGCATGGCAACCCACTCCAGCATTCTTGCCTGGAGAATTCCGTGTACAGAGCAGCCTGGTGGGCTACAGTCCATGGGGTCACAGTCAGTCGGTCGTGACTGAGTGACTAGCACTCACTCTTCTTGGGGATTTTTGTGTATGCAGACCACAGGTCCTTTGCCAGGCATGTGTGCTATGGATGTTCTCTCCCAGCCTCTGACTTGCCTGTTCAGTTTCACAATGGTGTCAGTTTATCGTATTTTTTAACATTTTGTTATAAAAAATTTCAAACATACGGAAAATTGAGAGACTTATAGTGAACACTCATATGCGTACCACCCAGAATCTGTCGTTAACATTTTATTATGCTTTTCCTGTCACAGCTTGTCTATCCATTTATATGCATTTTAAGCTAAATTGTGGATATCAGTTCATTTTCCCCCAATACCTCAGGATACATACTATTAAATAGAATTCATTATCTGTTTGCAGCTTTTTTTTCTTTCAAGTTAAACTTTTCATACAGTAAAATACACAACTTTTAAGTGAAGATTGACTGAATTTTGATAAATGCATACACGTGTGGACCTCTTAAACTGTGTCAAGATGTAGAATCTTACCAACACTCTGGGAAGTTCTCTTTTGCTCCATCCCAGTTGATCCCCACTTCCATTCCTCCAGAGGCAACCACCGTCCTGTTTTCTATCCACCATATTACTTTTGCCAGCACTGTCCTGGTGGTTGTTCCATATGTTATGTATTCTTTTGTTTAAGGCTTGTAACTTAGCATAATGTTTTTGAGATTCGTCCATATTGTTGTAGGTATCACTGATTCATTCCTTTTTAGAGCTGAGTAGTAATCCCTTGTATGAATGTATCAGAGTTTATTTACTCATTCTTCTGTGGACTTCCTGTTTGCGGCTGGGTTTCCAGTTTCAGGCTATTGTTAATAACTGCTATGAACATTCTTACACAAGTCCTCCTGTGGGAATATATTTTCATTCACAGGATAAATTCAGGGTGGTAAATACTAAGGAGTGCAATTGTTGGATTATAAGGATAAGTACCAGACCCTTTTCCAGAGTGGTGAACCAGTTTGAACTTCATTAACAATATATGAAAGTTCCTTCCATTCCACAGCCCCCCCCGAATTTGGTTTTATCCATCTTCCCAGTTTTATCTGTCATGCTGGCTATGGAATGGTATACCTCATTGTTTTAGTTTGTTGGTCTTTAAATAGCTGTTTCTTATATCCCACCTTCTCTATCTAACCACTGTTTCTGTACAGAACTTACACATCTCTTCTTGCCACTCCCCCTACCCTTTTCTGTATTACTTTAACTTTGCCTTGAATTTTTTATTATACTGTACTACCTACAGTCCAATCTAGGAGAGAACTATTTTAAACTTGCTGATCATTATGGTTACCAGAGCATTAAACTGGTAAATAACTTACACCTATTGTAGATTGACACATATTTGTTACCTTCCTACTTGTTTAGTTTGGGGTATTTTTTAGAGGGGAGAGGTGACAGGATAACATTTGTACATAGGGTTATATGTACAAGCTACACATAGATTTATAAACACAAGGAATTGTTTCTGTCCATTGATTATAAAAAATTAGGTACAATTCAACTCTTTTTATAAAATAAATATGAAAAGGTAAGATCCCATTGGAAATATCTAGTGACACTAAAGTATTAATAAATTTGAAACCTAGAATATAATATGGAAATCTTTGACAATCTGGCAGTTGTTTTAAGTTCCTTTGAGTAAATTAGTTGATTAGCTACCCAAGTGGTTAATACGGAAAAATCACCAAGGGCACTACTGCACCTGACTTACTTCTCTTCTCTCAGAGAAAAAAATCTCAGTAGCTACAAAGCCGCCTTTTTTTTTTTTTCCTTCTAGTGATTCTCAGCCTTGGCTGCCTGTTAGAACCATTTGGGGGGAACTTTTCAAAGCCCTGTTGCCCAGGTTCTACTCCAGAGCAGTTGTATCAGAATATCTGGGATGGGACTCAGGCATCAGTAATTTTAACATCTCCCAGCTGATACCGATTTATAGCCTAAGATTACAAACCAATGTTATACAGGAACCCATGAAATAAAATTTAAGTAAGTGTATATGAGTTTATTTTCTGTGAAACCTCTACGCTGACTACCATCAAAGGTATTGGGGATTTTTAATTTGGGCTTCACCATTTACAAGCTTTGTGACTTTGGGCAAGTTCTTAGCCTAATGTTTCTGTTTTTGCGATGATTAAATGAGATCCTAATGAAAAGTTTCTAGTGCAGTGCAGTGTACAAGTAGGTCTTTAACAGCTATCAGCTTTGTTCTCTTTTGGAAGTGGTGTATATTGGAATAAATGAGGATTATAAACCATCACTATTCTCTTTTAAATTTAGTGCGGTCTTGCTTGTCAGGTGTTACTAACAACGAAATCCTCCTATTACATCATTAACGTGGAAATTAGCACAGAGCTCAAGGCTCAGAGGTTAAAGCATCTGCCTGCAATGTGCAGGAGACCTGGGTTTGATCCCTGGGTTGGGAAGATCCCCTGGAGAAGGAAATGGCAACCCACTCCAGTGTTCTTGCCTGGAGAATCCCATGGACAGAGGAGCCTGGTGGGCTACAGTCCACCGGGTTGCAAAGAGTCAGACACAACCGAGCGACTTCACTTTCACCCAAGTTACTGAACTCCTGTGTTAGACTGCTCAAATAGGGCCTCATACTCTGTTAAAGTCATCAACTGAGAAAACAATTATCTGATAAAATATATCAAAAGTATGTTATTTTAAGTGTGTGCTGAGGAGCTATACACCTCTACATCAGAGATTTTCTTGGATTGTTTTTTCTTTAAAACACAATGTTTAAACTCTGTACAAAACGAAAAATGCTTAACTCTTCTTGTTAAAAATATTTAGCTCTTTTAAATAAATTTGGACTTTCAGGGAAGTTAATGTCTCTTCTTGGGTGTCCTTGTATACCCTACAACATCTCGAACTATGCCTTATCTAAAATACATAGGTATACACTAAATATTTGTTGAATGAATGTTCTCATCTGAAAGATAAGAAAAAACACTGACTTGCATGACTGTTTTCAATATGCTTTGAAATAAAGCAACAACAGAAACTTACAAATAGTTGATGTAGTACTAGTCTTTAATGAATTGTTCCCTAGTCTTTGTCCTGTGAGATGTGAGGGCAGAGGTTGAGATCTTGATGTGCAAGTAAGAAACAAGAGGGTGCATACACAATGGACAGAGTTTCAAGCATTCTTCCCCCTCTCCACCCCTTGGCTTCTCTAGGAAAGCAGCCCAAACCATTCTTGTGATTCTCACAGTTTAATAACAAATAAGCAAAAGGTGGAATGCTTAATCCTTTTAAGTGAGTGGTAAACACCACCTTGGAAGGCGTGTTTTCCAGGTTCCCCTCCCTTAGGGCTGTAGGTCACGTGAACTGAAAGTACTTCCCGTCTGGGTCTCCCGTGGGCAGTGATCAGAGTCAGAAAGGGGCACAGCAAGGAAGACAGGCAGCGAAGGTAGACGGGAAGGAAGCAAACACAGGGAGAGCACACGTTCCTAACTGTAACAATGCCACACTTCACGGTGACTAAAGTAGAGGATACAGAGGAGGGGGCAGCAGCTTCCGGCTCCCAGGAGGGGGAACCCAGTGTAGCAGAAATAAAAGCCCTGATTCAGCATTCAGATGGACCAGGTGAGTACTCAGCTTGGGAGCTTTGGGAAACTGGAGGTCTTGTGAAAGAAATAGTAACTAAAATATTGAAAATGCCTCGTTAAGAGTGGAGAAAAAGTATTGTGGTTCAAGTGGTTTTCAGTCAGCTGTTTCACTCCTTTCTACATCTGATAACTTTTTTCACATTCTGGTTTGTTTTTCCCCACAATGAGCTCTGTGTTCATTACCTACAGGTGAAACTGAACCAGTACCCGTGCATGAAGTGTTTTCAAGCAAAAAGAAAGGCACAGTTAGAGGCAATTTATGTGCAATTTAGAGTTCATCTTTTGCTCAGTTAAAAAAGTACATCCACAGGGAGCCTGGTTCAGCAGCTTTGTACGGTGGACTTTGCACTTGTACTTCTCAAGTTCTTCAGTATTTTGCCTCAGTTTTTACCAGTTAAAGAGTAATTCAATAGTAAATCATCTAAGCATTCTTGAATGAAAGAACAAAAGTACAGTAGGTCAATTGTGGTGACTAGCATAGCTTCAGGTTTAATAAATTTGATGAATGTGATTATTCCTATTATTTTCTCTAAATGGTAACAATTACACTTGCTGTGGGAATTGTGGCTTTGAATTTTTAACATGCTGTTAAAATCTGAGTTAATATTATGATATTAAATACAGCCATAGTTTGAAGCCCTTTATATTTTAAGTCTGTAACTTTCATAAATATTCAGACATTTCTATAGTCTGTGAATAAAGGCAAAGGGAATAAAAGTCTCTTAAAATTCCTTTTGATTCTAATTTTCCGCTAGCAAGTAACACATCATAATTCGTTGCTGTTAACTGCTCTTGACTCTCTCCTGTCCTACCAAGCATTCATGAATTTTTAAGAATCTCTAACTTAAAGATAAGGCTTATCAAAATAAAGCTCCGTTTGTTTATCTTTTCATTTTAGTGAGAGAATTTACTAGGGGAAGATAAGAAGGATTTTATGGAAATTCTTTTTCCTCCAGGTTATTTTTTTTTCCACCAGGTATTTTTCATTTGGCTAAACAAATAGAGTGATAAGTTGAAATTAAGGTTATTTAACCTCGACAGGGAGTTACTGTGTAGCAAAGAGAACTTACACAGCATTTTGTAATAGCCTGTAAGGGAGAAGAATACGTATAAAAATATATAACTGAATCATGTTGTATAGCTGAAAATATAACACAACATTATAAATCAACTATACTTCAATTTAAAAAAAAGAAAGTAAGGTCAACCTACATTGTACTTAAACCTGATTCTCCAAAACTCTTGGTCTCCGTCAGAGAATTTAGGTTCTCTTTTGGGACTGTGTGTATTTGAAGCTGCACTTCCTTTGTTGTTTATGCTTGCTGCCCTTAGATTTTAATCCTTTTTAAGCTTTTGTTTTTGCTGTCCTCTCATAATCCCACAAAATGCAAAGCAGTGCATTCTTCACTCCTGCTCAATTTTATTATATTTTGTTTTACTATTTTATTATATTTACTTATTTTACTCTATTATTTCATCTTTACTGGTTCCATAATGTTGGAAGAAATCCACTTTATTCAGATTAGAACAGGGTAGAAATCATTTATTAGTAACCACCTAGAAAACTGGTGAAACATTTTTATAGCAACCAACATTTGTAATAAATAGTATTACTAGGCTTAATTTATTTTCTTCTGTAGTAATTGCTTTGGACAAGGAAGAAGTGACAGATATAATCTAAATTGAATTTAATAAGGCTATTTATTTTGGCATTTTCCATGACAGTCCAGAAGATATCCACTTGAATGAACTGTTATTTGGTAAGTGAACAACTGATGGAAATACATTTTCTAAATTGTATTTATTTTTATTTTAGGATTAAATTAGAGGGGAAAAAGGAAGGAAACATATATGGGGAAAACCTCAGAGTTTTTTTTGCTTAGGTGAAAAGCATTGTTGAGGAAGGTAGTGGTTGCAGAGCAGTTGCTTGACATATAAGTTACAGCCCCTTGTTCTTCTGAGTTAAAATCCTAAATTGTGATTTTATTGCAAGCGCTTCTCATACTAGCCAGTTAGGTAAGTAGTCACTTTTTTTTTATGGAGTTTTTTTCCTTATTTGTCTGTGAGGAGAGAAAAATATGATGTACCATCAAATAAACTGATAAGCAGATCAAATAAGCAGATCATCCTTTAAAATGTGTTTTTTAGAACATGAGATGTGTTTGAACTAGACAGATAATTTGAGATAAAATAGAATGGATAATTGTAAACATAATCTAATTTTTGAAAAATGTTTATTTTATTTTTGAACTGTGATGGGTTTCTGTTGCTGCCCTTGGACTTTCTCCAGTTGTGATGAGCTGAGCCTACTCTTTGTTGCATTGCATGGGCTTCTCTCTGCGGTGGCTTCTCTTGGGAATCACAGGCTGCAGGCACGCAAGCTCAGTAGTTGTGGCACACAGCACTAGTTGTTTCGCAACATAGGGGATCCTCACGACCAGAGATTGAACTGGTGTCCCCTGCATTGCAAGGCAAGTTCTTAACCATTGGACCACCAGGGAACGCTAAACTAATTTTAAAAAGTACATTGTGGTGATTCTTTTGTAATGTATAAAAATATCAAATAACTGTTGTACAGTATACCTGAAACTAATGTAATATTGTAAGTCTGTTTAGTTCAGTTGCTAGTCGTGTCTGACTCTTTGCAGCCCCATGAACTGCAAAATGCCAGGCCTCCCTGTCCTTCACCATCTCCCAGAGTTTGCCCAAGCTCATGTGCATTGAGTCGATGATGCCATCCATCCATCTCACCCTCTGTCATCCCCTTCTCGTCTTGCCCTCAGTTTTTCCCAGCATCAGGACCTTTTCCAATGAGTCAGTTCTTCACATCAGGTGGCCAAAGTATTGGAGCTTCAGCATCAGTCCTTCCAATGAATATTCAGGACTGATTTCCTTCAGGATTGACTGGTTTGATCTCCTCGCAGTCCAAGGGATTCTCAAGAGTCTTCTCCAACACCACAGTTCAAAAGCATCAATTCTTCGGCACTCAGCTTTCTTTATAGTCCAGCTCTCACATCCATACATGACCACTGGAAAAACCATAGCTTTAACTATACAATCCTTTGTTGGCAAAGTAATGTCTCTTTTTTCTAATATTGTGTTTAGGTTGGTCATAGCTTTTCTTCCAAGGAGCAAGCGTTTTTTAATTTCATGGCTGCAGTCACCATTTGCAGTGATTTAGGAGCCCAAGAAAATAAAGTCTATCACTGTTTCCATTGTTGCCCCATCTATTTGCCATGAAGTGATCAGATCAGATGCCATGATCTTCGTTTTTTGAATGTTGAATTTTAAGCCAGCTTTTTCACTCTCCTCTCTTACTTTGATCAAGAGGCTCTTTAGTTCTTCTTCACTTTCTGCCATTAGGTTGGTGTCATCTGCCTATCTGAGGTTATTGATGTTTCTCCTGGCAATTCCAGCTTGTGTTTCACCCAGCCCAGCATTTCTCATGATGTGTTCTGCATATAAGTTAAATAAGCAGGATGACAGTATACAGCCTTGACATATTCCTTTCCCGATTTGGAACCAGTCTGTTGTTCCATGTCCAGTTCTAACGGTTGCTTCTTGACCTGCATACTGATTTGTCAGGAGGCAGATCAGGTAGTCTGGTATTCCCATCTCTTAAAGAATTTTCCACAGTTTGTTGTGATCCACACAGTCAAAGGCTTTGGCGTAGTTAGTAAAGCAAAAGTAGGTGTTTTTCTGGAACTCTCTTGCCTTTTCTACAATCCAACAAATGGCAATTTGATCTCTGGTTCTTCTTCCTTTTCTAAATCAGCTTGAACGTCTGGAAGCTCACAGTTCATGTACTGTTGAAGCCTGACTTGGAGAATTTTGAGCATTATTTTGCTAGTGTGTGAGATGAGTGCAATTGTGCGGTAGTTTGAACATTCTTTGGCCTTGCCTTTCTTTGGGATTGGAATGAAAACTTTTCCCAGTCCTGTTGCCTCTGAGGAATTTTCCAAATTTGCTGGCATATTGGGTGCAGCACTTTCACAGCATCATCTTTTAGAATTTGAAATAGCTCAGCTGGAATTCCATCACTTCCTCTAGCTTTGTTCGCAGTAATGCTTCCTAAGGCCCACTTGAGTTCACACTCCCTAATGTGTGGCTCTAGGTGAATGATCACACCATTGTGGTTATCTGGGTCATGAAGATCTTCTTTGTATGGTACTTCTGTGTATTCTTGCCACCTCTTCTTAATATCTTCTGCTTCTGTTAGGTCCATACCATTTCTGTCCTTTATTGAGCCCATCTTTGCATGAAATGTTCCCTTGTTACCTCTAATTTTTCTTGAAGAGATCACTAGTCTTTCCCATTCTGTTGTTTTCCTTTGTTTCTTTGCATTGATCGCTGAAGTAGGCTTTCTTATCTCTCCTTGCTATTCTTTGGAACTCTGCATTCAGATGGATGTTTCTGTCTTTCCTTTTCTTCTTTGCCTTTTGCTTCTCTTCTTTTCTCAGCTATCTGTAAGGCCTCCTCAGATAACTGTTTTGTCTTTTTTGCATTTCTTGAGGATGGTTTTGGTCACCACTCCCTGTACAATGTTACAAACTGAACATACAATTCGTAAGTCAACTGTACTTTAATTAAAAAACAGTAGTACATTCATCTCTGCCATGCCAACTACTAGAATGCCAGTCTTTAAGGAGAAATCCTACTTAATTTGGTTTCGAAGGGAAAGGCAGAAACTCAGGCTTACCTAACATCTTTCTTGATTCCTTCTCACTGGTCCAGCTTAGGTGCCCTCTTTATGTTTTCTCTGAGGCTTGCCACAGAAGTAGCGTGTATCACACTCTGGATTGTAATCATCTGTTCAGTTGTCTCTCTCCCAAATACCCTGCCTCTAGGTTCCTTGAGGGTAAAGATCTTGAATAATAGTGTACCTCCACGTCCAGGCGAATTGCACACAATAGACAATTCAGTGTACAGACTTGTTTTTTTGCCTTTTTTTTTTTTATTCGCTTAAGCACCTGTTCATGCCAGATGTTGTGCTTTTTTCCTAAGGCTACAAAGGTGAAGGAAGTATAAGTTCTCCACCAAAGGCAGCAGAATGGCTCTGGATCCAGTTACCTGGCTTTGAATCCCAGTCCTACTAATTATTACTAATTAGGAGTGGTGATAATTTCTGTTAATTATTGCTTGACTGACTTTGGGCAAGTGATTTAACTTTTCTTATTTTACTCATTGATAAAGGGAATAACAATTCTATTTACTTCACAGGGTGGTTGTGAATTAATGGGAAAATGAACATAAAGCACTTAACACATGTGTGACACAGCACTCAGAAATAAGAGCTACTGATTACTTACTATATTGTGACTAGTGGTTTAATAAGAGCAAAAACAAACCACTTTGGATAGCAAATTCTGGAGACTATAATATTGCCTGGAGGGGACCCTGGACAGGTATCTCAGAAGACAGGACATACTGATCCTATTTAACAATCTTTTTTTTTTTTTCTAAACTTTTTATTTTGTATTAGAGTATAGCTGATTAACAATATTATGATAATTTCAGGTGAGCAGCAAAGGGACTCAGTTATACATATATATGTATCCATTTTCCCTGAAACTTCCCTCCCATCCAGACTGCCACATAACTATTTAGCAGAGTTCCCTGTGCTATATAGGAGGTCTCTGTTGGTTATCTATTTTAAACATAGCAGTTGGCACACTGATTCTTGAAGGGAGCAATAGAAACAGAAGGAATGAGGAAGGTGTAGAGCAAGCAGGTGGGAAACAGACATGTGAAGTAGCTTGCATCGCACATTGGATGGGTGGTAAAGGGGTGGGGCTGCTTGGTGAAGTGTTAACCAGCTTCAGCCCGTCCCCACTCTGTGGGATAATGGGTGCTACTGCCTTTTTAAAGGTAATGAAACTGAGCTTGTTGACCATGAGTAACTTGCCTAAAGTTACCTGCTGAGTAGTAACAGAGCCTGTGTTCAAAACTGATAAATTTTATGTGCTGCTCATCTCACCATGGTGCCAAGTCCTAGCTTTTGAAAAACAAGAGAAAGTTGTTTAATATCTGAAATGTGTATGGGTCACAGAGTTTGATATAAACATTATGAAATCTATAAATTTTTTTAATAGGAAGAGTAAAACAAGTTTACTGTTTATTGCACTTACTGAATCAGGTATAAATGTTGCATTTATTCATTTATTGAAGGATAATTGCTTTGCAAGTTAAAGTATTTCCATGAAATATTTGCTTTAGATCTTCTCCCTCACTCATCAGATTTCTTTTTTTTCCTGCCACATTGTGAGGCTTGTGGGTTCTTAGTTCCCAGACCAAGAATTAACCTGGGCCTCCACAGTGAAAGTGCAAATTTAACCACTAGACCGTCAGGGAATTCCCTCATCAAATCTTATGGTGTCTATGGATTGGGAAGATATCAATGTTAGAAGTTGTGTTCATTTGATACAGATAGCAGGTTGGAAGATTTCTAAGGAGATTTTCAGAAATGAACCCGTAACAGGAAAGAAGGAAATCTTTTTTTTTTTTATTTAAGAAAGAGAGGAAGAAACAAAAGGAAAGAGGGGAAGAAGGCAGAGAGGAAAAGAGGAAGGAAAGGAACTGTAAGATGGATTGGTCCCGGAAGAGATAGGTGTTAAGGATGTGCGTGCCTGCTAAGTTGCTTCAGTCGTGTCTGATTCTGTGCAACCCTGTGGACTGTAGCCTCCAGGCTCCTCTGTCCATGAGATCCTCCAGGCAAGAATATTGGAGTGGGTTGCTGCCATTTCCTTCTCCAAGGAAGAAAATCTTTATTGGTATTGAAGAGCATCTTCAAACATTAACTCTTAGTAACCCAAATTGCATGAGTTAAGTGGAGTTTAAATTTTATTAAGAACCCTCAGAATGTTAGATTGTAACCTAAACATTAGTTCTGCTTATGTTCTAAGGTAGGTGATATGACTGTCTTTTTACTGACTAGCATTAAAATAGACAACTAAAGAGCTTCCTTGTATTGATAAAATCTTTTATGTAGTAAATATTTAAAAGCTTTTTAACTATTCACATGGGATATTATATCAACCCAACTAACAGATTCAGACCTGCATGTTTTAAAATCTCAGTGTCAAAAGTTTATTTTTAAACTTAGCTTCATGAGGCATGTTTTTCTGCCTCCCTGCCCCCCACCAGTATTCATTGTCAGAAAGACTTAACACCTCCCTGAAATATCGTTCTTTTCACCCTGTTTTTTTACATACTCTTTAAGACCTTAATACAAGAAAACAAATTTGAGACTGACTGCTTTTAGCTCTGTACATCTTAAAACTTTGTTTAAATCATTAACCCTTCTTGGTCATATTCATGTTATACTCAGACAGTGAAAGTGACCAACACTTTGATTCCCCATTTCACTACTGTTATCACAATTTTTTTGTATATTGAGGGTTTTTTGGTTGAAGTATAGTTGATGTACAATATTATATGTTACAGGCATACAATATAGTGCTTCACAATTTATCACTGATTTTTTTTTTTTTTTTTAGAATCTTGCTCCCCAGATTTTCCTTGCTTAATGTACCAGCCCTCTGTGTGCTCTGCTACTTTTGCCCCACAGGAAATATACCAGAGTAGAACTGATTTAATTTTGTACAGCACCTAATATATGCCAGGCCCTTTGTGAATATTGGCTTATTTAATCCTCACAATCACCAGGGCAAGGAACAGTTATCACCATTTTAGAGATGTGGAAAGTGAAGTGCCAAAAAATTAAATAGTTCATTTAAGTGGTAGATGTGAAGTTCAAAGTAAGGTCTCTGTGACTTTAAATCCGTTTTTCTTTTCATCACACCACAGTCTCTCTGCTTTAAACACATGTTAAAACATGTTATGTTTTCTAAACTTGTCTGGTCTACTTTTTCAGTCATTACTAATTCTTCTTAGATTCTGTTTCCTTTTGTCTTTGTGGATTTCTCAAAATTAATTGAAAGTTACTTGTAGCTTCTAACTTTTTGTGTGTTGGATTGCTTTTTTATTTGGCATAGAGTATTTCCAAATGTAGGATATTCTTTCAGATGATGCTAAAAATTGAGAGAGATGGACAGGCTAGGAATTTGGCTCAATCTAATGGTCTTTTAATACTCCTCTACTCCTTAACTTTTGAGGGAAATGCACTTTTTTGGTGACATGGGAATGGAGCCTTAAAGACTAAAAGGGGAAAATGGGCATATGGAGTAAGTGGAACAATTACACTTTTATATAACTTTAAGAATAAACATGCTGTTAAAGGTATGAAAGATGCATTTATTTTAGTGTACTAGAAATAATTGTAATATTCCATTTCAAGGATCTTATTACTTAGAATAAAGCTAAAAACACAAGTCTGTTTAAAGAAAAATACTAACAAAGGTAGAGCATAGACATGACCAAGATTGATATAGTTCATAAATAGCATAATTGATATTGATCATTTCGAATCCTCATACACTGAATTGTATCTCATTTCCTTTCCGTTGTGTTCTTTACTCTGCTTCATATAAGCTTTTTGTGACTAGAGATTTCCGTAGTTGTATTAGAAATGGTGAACCTGTTTAAGAGTCCTTGTCAAAAGCTGTCTTCATCCTTCCACTGCCACATTGCCTTTGTCCATATATTTTTCTTCATTTGAATTATTTTCTTCTTTCTGAACCCACCTGCCAAGGCAGAAGACATAAGAAATACAGGTTCAATCTCTGGGTCGGGAAGATCCCCTGGAGAAGGAAATGGCAACCCTCTCCAGTTTTCTTGCCCGGAGAATCCCATAGTTCTAAACAACAACAAGAGAGTGCGTGTGTGCTAAGTTGCTTCAGTCGTGTCTGACTCTTGTGACCCTGTGGCCTGCCAGGCTCCTCTGTCTATGGGATTTCCCAGGTAAGGATACTGGAGAGGGTTGCCATTTCCTTCTCCAGAGGGTCTTCCTGACCCAGGGCTTGAAGCCGCATCTCCTGCATTGGCAGGCAGCTTCTTTACCACTAAGCCACCAGGGAAGCCCTTTCTACTGCCTGTCTGCGATTAAAAAATTGCACAAACTCACATCACCTGAAGAACAGGCTCATGCTCATTTCCTCCTAGGTGACTTGCCTAATCCTCTACCCCAGCTTTGATTATTCCATCATTCAGTATCCATCACCTCTCAAATAATGCTTTGCATGTGCTTTGATTTTTTAAATTATATTTTATCTCTTCCACTTTGTGTATTATATGAGGATGAGGGACAGTGTTTTATTATGTTTTCAAAATGCTATTTTTTTTCCTTATGGAAAATTTCAAACTCAAAAAAGTTCAGTAACTTTCTGTTCATGTCCCTTACCTATTGGTCTTTTTTATTTTTAGACATTCTTTATATCTAGGGACATCAACCCTTAGTATGACAAATATTTTCCCAGTCAGTGCTTCTTTTGAAGTTTTATTGAGGTATAATTGGAATAAAATAAACTGCATATATTTAAGGTATACAGTTGGAGCTTTACACATTACACTCCTATAACAGTTATTATGTTTAAGATAATGAACATTTCCATCACCTCCAAAAGCTTTCTTCTACCCTTTTATAACCCACTTAAACCTGATTCCCTGGTCCCCAGGCAATCACTCATCTGCTTTCTGTCACTACAGTACATTAGTTTGTATTTCCTACAATTTTATACAAATGGAATCATATAGTATTTACTTTCTTTTGTCTGACTGCTTTTATAAAACATAATTTGAGACTCGTCCATCTAGTCAATGTCCTTTAAAATACAACTAACATTATGATCTACCTTATTTCACAGAACTTAACATTTAGGGCAGTAGTTGAACATGATATGACCCACAGATGTTTGGACCTCACAGAGGCTTTTTAAAGTGTTGACTTTGCCAAGATTTGAATTTTTTTAGGATTAGTCTGTAACTAGGACTTACTTTTAATAGAGGGTTTTGGGAAGGTGAAATCCCTATTCCTCTGTTACTAATTTCAACTTGTGTCTGCCACTCTTGAGCCAGATGACCCCTGGATCTGATGAACACTTAGAGGCAAGTGAGGCCTCAGCTCTGTGGGAGCTCTTTCAGGGAGAGCTGACCCAGGACTTGGTCCTCAAGGGCTGGTCAAGATCCTCAGAGTGAGGATACGAATGGCAGATCCAGAAAAAGAGCTTGGCTTGGTACAGATCCATGGACTCCCCTGATGGGAAGAATGGGAAAGAGCTAGGGGACGGTTACCTCCCTGTCTCTGAGTCTGGGAGATGTAGGGAGACCTGAGAGTCGGCAGCCTTTCTCCTGGGCCTCAGCAGGGCTGGTGGCTGGCCTGCCCTGCCCGTCTACTGGTGTAGAGGCTTCTCCCGCTTATGATGCTCCAACAATGAAACCTAAGCCCCTCTGAAGCAACATAGAAAAAAAGCCCAATCGGGGAAGGCAGGAAACCAGAAAGAGGAAGAAGCACCGAGAGTAAACAGTGCAGCAGACCAAGTAAACAGAAATGCCAGAGAGGACGGGGACTTGAATATGAAATAGTGAACAGACGGGGACTTGAATATGAAATAGTGAACAGCGGGCGCACTTAAGGGAGCTCAGTGAAGCACAAAAGAGACTTAGGGGGCAGAAGAGATGATTTCCCTGCTAAATACTTGTTACCGCCTGACTTGCAATCCATGCACATACGCTTAAAAAGAAAATTCCACTAGGATGTAAACATATAAAAGCCGGGTTTTTTCTCCTGTGTACATTGACTGCTGTCAGTGCCCCTGTCTAGAAGAGTCTTGTACATAGTAAACACTCAGTACCTAATTACTGAATAAAGGATGGAATGAGTATGATCATTTATTGCCCTGGAAGATTCAAAGCCCAGAGTTAGAAATACAGATTGAAAAAACAATAAGAAATTTGGAGGATACAGTGAGGATAGATAGGATAGGAAAGAGACTGGGAAGAGGACACCTAATGTGGCTAATACAAGTTACAGAAAAAAGAATAAATGGAAGTAGTAATTAAAGATATATTTTTAAATTTCCTGATCTAAAGATAAAGTTCATTGTGCAGATTGACATTCCAGGGAAGATCAGTGTTGTAAAAAATGCACTTAGGCTTATCCAGGTAAAGTTTTGAACTCCAGGGATTCATTTTGGAGGCTTCCAGATTACAGTATGATATTCAGAATAGTTTGTGAGACTCACATCAGAATTCCAATTCACAACAGTGGGAATTAGGAGACAGTGAAAGGGTATCCACAGATTACCAACAGAAAAAGACTGTAATCCTAAATCCCCATTTCCAGTGAAAATATCATCCCCTCTACAAGGAGGAGCTATGGCATAAATGTAACTTTAGAGAGTGTGTTACCCACATAACTAGAGAATACTTAAGAAAGTTTTTAACCAACTGAATGAGCCAGAGCACAGATCGCAAAATGAAAGGGATAGAAAAAGTGGAAAATGATAGACTGACTGGGAATGTTATGCTAAATAAGGATTCTAATCAAAAGGGACTACTTCAGGGAACAATTCAATAATACTTATGATGTAAAAGTACTAAATAAGTCTAAGCAAAACCTCAAAATTATGGGAGGAAAGAGCTAAGAGGTTTCCAGATGGAGAGGAGGAAAGGAGAAAGTGCTAAATAAGCACATTTAAGCACTTTAATCATCAGGGAAATGCACTTCAGAACCACAACAAGGAGCCACTTCACATCCGCTGGGACGGTTCTCATAAAAAAGATGGACCATAACAAGTGTTGACAAGAATGTGGGAAAATTGAAACCCCGATATATTTTCGGTGGGAACATAAAATGGTGCAGACATTTTGTAAAACAGTTTGGCAGTTCTTCAAGAAGTTAAATACAGAGTTACCATATGATCCAGCAATTCCACTTCTAGGTATATACTTAAAATGAGAATATATGTCCACACAAAAAATTGTAGAGGAATGTGCTTTGGAGCACTATCCATGATAGCCCCAATTATAGAAATAACCCAGATATTGACTGATTAATAGATAAATGTGGTATATTTGTATAATGAAGTATTATCTGGCAGTGAAAACAAATGAAATACAGATCAGTTCAGTTACTCAGCTGTATCCGACTCTTTGAGACGCCACTGACTGCAGCGTGCCAGGCTTTCCTGTCCATCACCAACTCCTGGAGCCTATTCAAACTCATGTCTTATCACGTTGGAGAAGCCATCCAACCATCTCATCCTCTGTCATCCCCTTCTCCCCCTGCCTTCAATCTTTCCCACCATCAGGGTCTTTTCCAATGACTTGGTTCTTCACATCAAGTGGCCAAAGTATTGGAGTTTCAGCTTCATCATCAGTCCTTCCAATGAATATTCAGGACGGATTTCCTTTAGGATGGACTGGGTGGGTCACCGGGACTCTGAAGAGTCTTCTCCAACACTGCAGTTCAAAAGCATCAAATCTTTGGTGCTCAGCTTTCTTTATAGTCCAACTCTCACATCCATATATGACCACTGGAAAAACCATAGCTTTGACTAGACGGACCTTTGTTGGTAAAGTACTGTCTCTGCTTTTTAATATGCTATGTTTGTCATAGATTTTCTTCTAAGGAGTAAGCGTCTTTTAATTTCATGGCTGCAGTCACCATCTGCAGTGATTTTAGAGTCCCCCAAAATAAAGTCTTCACTGTTTCCATTGGTTCCCCGTCTATTTCCCATGAAGTGGTGGGACCAAATGCCATGATCTTTGTTTTCTGAATGTTGAATTTTAACCCAGCTTTTTCACTCTCCTCTTTTACTTTCATCAAGAGGCTCTTTAGTTCTTCTTTGCTTTCTGCCATAAGAGTGGTGTCATCTGCGTATCTGAGGTTATTGATATTTCTCCAGGCAATCTTAATTCCAGCTTGGGTTTCCTCCAGCCCAGCATTTCACATGATGTACTCTGCATATAAGTTATATAAGCAGGGTGACAATATACAGCCTTGATGTATTCCTTTCCTGATTTGGAACCAGTCTGTTGTTCCATGTCCAGTTCTAACTCTTGCTTCTTGACCTGCATACAGACTGGTCAGGAGGCAGATCAGGTGGTCTGCTATTCCAGTTTCTTTAAGAATTTTCCACAGTTTGTTGTGATCCACACAGTCAAAGGCTTTAGTGTAGTCAATAAAGCAGAAGTAGGTGTTTTTCTGGAACGCTCTTGCTTTGGTGACGCAGTGGATATTGTGCCTGGAGAATCCCAGGGATGGGGGCCTGGTGGGCCCGTCTGTGGGCTCACACAGTGAGACACGACTGAAGCGACTCAGCGGCAGCAGCAGCAGCAGCAGCAATGGATGTTGGCAATTTGATGCTCTGGTTCCCCTGCCTTTTCTAAATCCAACTTGAAAATCTGGAAGTTCATGGTTCATATACCATTGAAGTCTGGCTTGGAGTCTAGTGTGTGAGAGGACTGCGATTGTGCAGTAGTTTGAACATTCTTTGGCCTTCCCTTTCTCTGGGATTGGAATGAAACTGACCTTTTTCGGTCCTGTGGCCACTGCTGAGTTTTCCAGATTTGCTGGAATATTGGGTGTAGCACTTTCACAGCATCATCTTTTAAGATTTGAAATAATAGCTCAATGGGAATTCCATCACCTCTGCTAGCTTTGTTTGTAGTGATGCTTCCTAAGGCCCACTTGACTGCACATTCCAGGGTGTCTGACTCTAGGTGAGTGATCACACCATCATGGTTATCTGGGTCATTACGATTTTTTTTGGTATAGTTCTTCTATGTGTGACTTCCCTGGTGGCTCAGACGGTAAAGCGTCTACCTACAATGTGGGAAACCCAGGTTCAATTCCTGGGTCATGAGGATACCCTGGAGAAGGAAATGGCAACACACTTCAGTACTCTTGCCTGGAAAATCCCATGGACGGAGGATCCTGGTAGGCTACAGTCCATGGGGTCGCAAAGAGTCAGACCCGACTGAGCGACTTAACTTTCAACTTTCTGTGTGTTCTTTCCACCTCTTCTTAATAGCTTCTGCTTCTGTTAGGTCCATACCATTTCTGCCCTTAATTGTGCTCATCTTTGCATGAAATGTTCCCTTGGTATTTCTAATTTTCTTGAGATCTCTAGTCTTTCTGTTTCTATTGTTTTCCTCTATTTCTTTGCATTGATTGCTGAGGAAGGCTTTCTTATCTCTCCTTGCTATTCTTTGAAACTCTGCATTCAGATGGGTATATCTTTCCTTTTCTCCTTTGTCTTTAGCTTCTCTTCTTTTCTCAGCTATCTGCTACAAAATAGATGAACCCTGAAAACATTACGCAAAATAAAAGAAGCCCATCACTAGAGACCACGTATGGTTTCACTTATATTAAATGTCCAGAATAGGCAAATTTATGAGGACAGAAAGTAGACTAGCAGTTGCTTTGAACTGGGCAAGGTGGGAGTGAAGTGGATTATGGAGGACCATTACACATTTACTGATAGTCAAAAGATATGTGTATGTGCATGTGTATATTCACAGACACACACATTAGAAACAGACTGTGTAAAGTGCAGTTTGTACGGGAGTTTCTATTTTAACTTCTCTGTATGTTTGAAAATCTAGAAAATGTTAAATTCAGCTTGCGTTAAGCAATTGTCTTTTTACCAGTGACATAAAATCAATACAGGCTCTTAAAATACCAGAAATGTTCACCATGCTCTCTTAGTCTCCATAATGCAAAGCTTCAGCTCCTTAGTTCCTTAGCTCTGTGGCTCCTTACAATTCGCATGTTCAAGTCAGTTCTCATCCCTTTTTGTTAAGGAGGTAGTCTGTATTGTTGGGCCTTATTCTCCCAAAACCTTTAAATCTTTAAAAATGAAGAAAACATGAAATATGTTTTTCTACAGTACATGAAAAGTAATTTGGATGGATCATCCATAAAGCCAAAGAAGGACATAAGATATCAATGATCCATTTTATTTTATCCTATTGTATTTTCTTTTCCTAATCTTTTCCACCTCAACTGTACTGTTAACACTTTTCAAAAGTTCTGTGTGATCCTAGTTAAACTCCTTTCTTGAAGTTGCTCACAAAAGTTAAAACGCTCACTAAGCACCCCCAACGCTCTGTTCTCTTATATTCAGCATATGACTGCTTGGCAGTTGTTTAGTCACTCAGTTGTGTCTGACCTTGTGACCCCATGGTTTAGTCACTCAGTTGTGTCTGACCTTGTGACCCCATGGACTGCAGCATGTGGCTTTCCTTCCAAGGAGCAAGTGTCTTTTAATTTCAAGTGACTTCATGGCTGCAGTCACTGTCCACAGTGATTTTGGAGCCCAAGAAAAAAATCTATCACTATTTCCATCTTTCCCCTGTCTATTTGCCATGAAGTGATGGGGCCGAATGCCGTGATCTTAGTTTTTTGAATGTTGAGTTTTAAGCCAGCCTTTTCACTCTTCTCTTTCACCCTCATCAAGAGGCTCCTTAGTTCCTCTTTGCTTTTTGCCCTTAGAGTGGTATCATCTGCATCTCTGAGGTTGTTAATATTTCTCCTGGCAGTCTTGATTCCAGCTTGTGATTCATCCAGCCTGACATTTCGCATGATGTACTCTGCATATAAGTTGAGTAAGCAATTGTACATAAGTTAAATAAAGGATGTATTTCCAAAACACCTCTTCCTCAATTCTTACCATCATCTGTTTTGATACTTAATCTTTACCTTCTTCCTTCTTATCAGTGCTCATCTGTACACGATTCTGCGGAGATTCTTTTGCTGACTCTCTCTTTTTTTAAAAAAAAAAAAAAAAAATTTTGGCCATGCCACTCAGCTTGTGGGATCTCAGTTCCCATACTGGAGATTGAACCCAGGCCCACAGCAGTGGTAGCATGGAACCCTAACCACTGGACCACCAGGGAATTCCCTTGCCTCCTCTCTTGTCTTTTTTACTTTATTTAAACCTTCCCACCAAGTATTAAAATGTCTGGTCTCTCTCCTCCACGTCTCCTTCTTCCTTCTTTTTCCTACCAGTTGTTGCTTACTTAGTCTCCTAAATATTTCTCAAGTCAGTCCCCATCTCCCTGCTCTCACTGTGACTGCACTGGTTCAGAATAAGTCCATTGTTATTTCATGTCCAGCCTCCGAAGGCTAGTTGCAGTCACCACCAGGAGAAGTTTTCTTTAATATATTAATACATCTCATTCTTTTACTTCCTCATTTAAGTTAACCCTGTAATATCTCCCCACTGTCCGCAGAATAAAGCCTGTACTGTTTGGCAGGTCATACATATACCTTCATTATCTTGAATATCCTAACAGCCTTCTTATCTGTTGCTCATACATACTAAACACCATAGCAGATGTTCTTGAATGCCTTTATTGTTTCCACACATTTTGTTTCATGTTCCTGAAATGCTCTTTCCTCCAGTACCAAGCAAGCAGTTACTCTTCTTTTAAAGACTGAGCTCAATCATCACTTCTTCCTTCATGGCCTGTCTGTTATGTGACGTGATGTGGACACTCCCTCTGCTGTGTGTGCTGTGCTCAGTTGCTTCAGTTATGTCCAGCTCTGCAACCCCATGGACCATAGCCTGCCAGGCTCCTCTCTCCGTGCGATTTTTTAGGCAAGAATATTGGAGTGGATTGCCGTTTTCTTCCTCCAGGGGATCTTCCAAACCCAGGGATCGAACTTGCATCTCTTAATGTCTCCTGCATCTCAGGAGGATTCTTTACCTGCTAAGCCATTCACATCCCTAATAAACACCTAATACAGTACTTTAAGCGCCCATTGTTATTAGTAATGCTTGTCTTAGCCATGGTGCTTTAAGTCCCTTAAGGGCAGCTAGTGCGTTTGTGCTTCTCTGTGTAACCCCCAGTGCCTGGCATATAGTCAGACACTTACAGGAGCTTAAGAAGTATTTGTGAAATTAATAGATTAATTAGGTAAAATATAATACAAGGCAGCATACATCCAACAGTTAAGAGGAAGATTAAATCTTTTAGAAAATTAAATCTCAGAGTAGGGCTAAGAAAAGAAGAAGCATTTTATTTGGACTTTTGAAAGATGTAGAAATCAGGTAAGTGGAGACAAAAGACAGGGAAACTTTCAATGACACGTGATACAGACAAAGATTCATGTGTCTAGAATCAAGGCTCAAGGCATTCCAGACAGTGTGGAGCAGAGGGTTAATGACTAAAAACAACAAACAATAAAGTTAGAGAGGAGTAGTAGACTAGTGCTAGATTATAAAGGAACTTGAAAGCCAGGATTAGGTTTTTGGAGATCACCCTATAAGCCAAGGGATTCAAACATGTAAACTGGAATCTATTTATGGCTGCTTAAGCCATTAACCTCTGTTACCACCATCATTACCACTACCATGCCCAACCAGAAAATTCACAGTAGGAGTGGAGACAGAGCCTGCAAAAGGCAGCCCTTTCCTTTTCTTGGAGAGACTTGAATCAGCACTCCACATGATGTCAAACTATAAACAAGAAGTGAGAACAATCCGTCTTCTCTTCACAAAATGATTGGGCACTCCTGGCATTTTCACTTGGAGGTCTTTGAAAGCCTTTTTTAAGCAATAAAGAAGCTGATAAAGGCAAAATTAATAAGAAGGAAAATGAAGGATTGTTTAAGATGAGGAAATTGATGGCAGGGAGATTAATTAAACTGTTTTAATGGTCCAGGATATGAATAATGAGACTCTAATAGATGGCAGTATGATGGAAAGAAGAAATTGGTATGGAAGCCACAAATGACTGGATTTGATGAATGAGAAAGGGGAAGAATCAAAAGTTGGAAACACATCTTCTGACTGGTTCTGTTTCGTATCTTACCCAGTTTTTAAATCAATTTTTAAAATCTCCTTTCCTGTCAAATGAGTATATATTGTGTATTAGGTACAATGCATATATGTATGGCAGTGACAGATCTTATTTTCTTGGGCTCCAAAATCCCTGTGGACAGTGACTGCAGCCATGAAATTAAAGGATCCTTGCTCTTTGGAAGGAAAGCTACGACAAACCTAGAGAGCATATTAAAAAGCAGAGACGTCACTTTGCTGACAAAGGTCCATCCAGTCAAAGCTGTGATTTTTCCAGTAGTCATGTACAGTTGTGAGAGTTGAACCACAAAGAAGGCTGAGTGCCAAAGAATTGATGCTTTCAAACTGTACTGCTAGAGAAGATGCTTGACAATCTCTTGGACAGCAAGGAGATCAAACCAGTCAATCCTAAAGGAAATCAACCCTGAATATTCATTGGAAGGATTGATGCTGAAGCTAAAGCATCAGTGCTTTGGCCACCTGATGTAAAGAGCAGACTCATTGGAAAAGGCCTTCATTCTGGGAAAGATAGAAGGTAAAAGGAGAAGGGGACAGCAGAGGATGAGATGGTTGAATAGCATCACTAACTCAGCGGACATGAATTTGAGCAAACTCCCGGAGATAGTGGAAGACGGAGGAGCCTGGTACAGTCCATGTGGCCACAGAGAGTTGTATATGACTTCACGACTGAACAACAATTATAGACTAAAATAACATTATATACCATTATAGATTAGATATAGTGTATACCTAATATTGTATACAGGTATGTTATCAGGTGTATATTTCCCATGTCATCTCCAGAACTTCTCCATTAGCTGTGTCCTCGTTGTCAATCTCTGACTAGAATGTCTCCCCTTGTCCATTTTCTCTCACCCGTTCTGCTTTTTAATGAACTACCCATCCTTCAAAATTTAGCTCAGGTATCCCATTGACCATCCCTGATCACCATTTTATTTTGTTTTCCTTCCCTTTTGATTCCCACAGTATTTGTACCTATACTATAAGAATTATTTTTATTGTTTTCATAATCATTCACATGTTTTCTCTCCAGATTATTGAGAAGAAAGGGTTACTACTGGTGTCTTAGTGCCAAGCACAGCACCTAACAGAGTAGGCATTCAGAGTATTCGTTGAACTAATAACAACCATCTAGAGACCATGCTAGAGATGCTTGTTAGCACATGGATAAACTACAGTGGCCTGGTAATAATTATATCTTCTTGGTCTCTGATAAACCTGATATTCATTTCATTTGCATATTGCACTCTTGTTTTCTTACCTAAAATACTGCTTTTATTTTTAGATTTCCACACAGAATTCCAATTGTTTTTCACATCCGTTAGATGTCTTACGACTTTTCCTAAGGGATCAACCCTTCCAAGCAAATGATCCCAGACATGTCCCATGTTTATTCCTCTTCTGTGATTTTGAGTTCTCCGTGATTTTTAAGGTTTTTAAAAGTTTTACTTAAATTCCTACTGCACTCAATCCATGTTGCTCTTCTCCTTTGGAGCCTTGCAGTACTAAAGTCAGTACCACAGATGATCAGCTATACCACCTTAGGCAATTCATTTAAGTTTTCTGAGTTGCTTTTGGAACACGGAAATAAGTCTTTCTTGCAGGGTTTCTGTGTAGGCTTGCTATGATGATAGTAGGAAAAATTTCCCTAAATTGAATTGCTTGGAGACTACCTTTATAACCTTTCCATTTTTATATATCATTTTTGCATTATTTAATATTTTTTCTTACATTGAGCCACTGGTTTTATGGTTTCCTTTATATGGGAAACTTTGTTACTAAATGAAATCTCAGTATGCTTGCCACTGTATAAGTAAAATATAAACTAAAAATAGATGTAATATAAATTGTTTTAATTTTGCTAGATACCGTTGCCAAGCAGAGGTTCTGAGCCTGTTAAAAAAGAGACCATGGAGCTCTGAAGAGATGTTACAGACATTCTAGCACAGATGTAAGAAAATTCTATTTGATAAAATGCTTCAACTCCTGGGTAACAGGGTTAATGGTAAGGGTATAGAGAGAAAGTAGAGTAACATCCTGATAACCTGAAACCACAGATATAAATCTGCCAAGATGTTTAGAACAAATGAATTTAATAAACCTTTAGTATAAAATTATGATAAATATTTATAGTGCTCATTCTTTTTTCAAATATTTATTTATTTGGCTCTGTAGGTCTTAGCTGCAGCGTGTGGGATCTTTGTTGGGGCACTTAGTTGCTCCACGGCATGTGGGATCTTAGTTCCACAGTCAGGCATTGAACCTGCATCTCCTGCATCACAAGGGCAATTCTTAACCACTGGACCACCAGGGAAGTCCCCGAGTGCTTGTTTTCTAGGCAGTAGTCCTGGAGTGGATTGCCATTTCCTTCTCCAGGGGATCTTGCCAACCCGGAACTGAACCCGGGTCTCCTGCATTGTAGACAGATGCTTTACCATCTGAGCCACCAGGGAAGTCCCTGTATTCTTACAGAAGTAATCAAAATATAAAAATAACAGAAGTGAAATAGTGTAGTTCCTAAACGTTTTCAGGTAGTAAAAATTAAACGATATTTACTATTTTCCATAGGTGAACTTCATCTCTTCCTAACATCTCTACCCATTCGTCCCTGACTCTGTGTTGGATTCCGTAACCACATGGGCTTCACTGTATCGTCTCATGCCCAGAATGGCAGAGGGATTCTTTGTTTAGTTTTTTTTTTATGTTGAGTTTGACTCTTCAACGAAATTATGAGCTTCTTAATGTTAGAAACATACTCATTCTTTTATTCCTCACAGTATCTAACAGTTTTAGGTGTCTTTAAAACTTCACCATCATTGCTCTTCTCTCAGTCTTCCACAACTCAGTAAATGGCAGCTCTGTTCACGTAATTGTTGGAAAAAACTTTGACTCCTTTCTTGCCCCCTGTCCCATGTGCAGTCATCAGCATGCTAATCTTGTGAATCCTTCCACTGACATACACCCTGCATCTGATTACTTCTCAGCACTTCGAGTACCACTGAGCTGATCCACACTACCCTTAGCTTTTCTGGGACCATTGTAAAAGCCTTCTAACAATTTTCTGCTTCCTCAACTTGCCTCCTGCAATCTGTTCTCCAGCTAGAGTGGTCATATTAAAATACATATCAAAACCTTCCAATGGATTTCTTGCTCGCTCAAAGTAAAAGTCCCTACTGTGTCCCAACAAGGCTCCACATGATCTGTGCCCCTGCCCCTACACACATCCATCTCTTATCCCACATCTTACGACTTTTATCTTGCTATTCTGTTGTGTAACTTAGCTTCCTTGCTGTTTATTGAACAAGCCAACACGTACCTGCTTCAGGGTCTTTGCACTAACTGTTCTCTTTGCCTGCAGTGTTCTTGCAGATAAGTTCCTGGTCAAATGTCACATTATCTGACAGACATTTTTTAGATTCAGTATCTAAATTATAAATTAGCACACAAACCATCCACCCACTAATCCTCTCTATTCTTACTCTGCTTTTCTTTTTTGTTTTCTTATTACTCTTGACACTTAGCTTGTTTGTTTTTCTCTTCTCTGCTAACATGTAAGCTCTTTGATGGCAGGGATTTTATTGTTAACATTTCTAGTAGTTACCAGTGTTTCACCTGTAGTGAGTCATTCAGTGGTGTCTGACTCTTTGCAACCCCATGGACTGTACAGTCCATGGAATTCTCCAGGCCAGAACAGCCTTTTCCTTCTCCAGGTGATCTTCCCAACCCAGCAATTGAACTCTGGTCTCCCACATTGCAGGCAGATTCTTTACCAGCTGAGCCACAAGGGAAGCCCAAGAATACTGGAGTGGGTAGCCTCGTCCTTCTCCAGCGGATCTTCCCGACCCAGGCATTGAACCGAGGTCTCCTGCATTGCATGTGGATTCTTTACCAACTGAGCTACGAGGGAGGCTCCCATGTAGAAGGTGCCCCCCAAATATTTATTGAATAGAAAAATGAAAAGGGCTACAAAACTTAAAGTCGCAGGAACATTACCTTTGAAGACTAACTCGAGCCCTCATTCCAGAAGATATCATCAGGCTCTCAACTTTTACCATCTTCACTACAGTCCTAATCATACCTTTCTAAGATTTCTACAGTAGACTCCTAGTTGGTTCTCCCATTTCTTCTTGTGCTCCTGCTACAATCCTCTCTTCAACCAGCAGCCTCCATCTTCTAAAAAGTTAATCAAACCTGTCATGCTGCTATTTAAAACCTTTCCAGCTATTTCATATCATTTTCTTATCATACTCTTTACCATAGTCTGCAGTACGACAAGATGTATCTGCTACCTAATTTTCTGACCTTTCTTTCTTTAAAAACCACTTTCCTCCTCTCTGTACTTTAGCCTCATTGTTTCACAAACATGCCAAGCTTCTAAGGCCTTTGTGTGGCTCCTCTTACGCCCTGCCCCAAGGCTGCTTTGTTTCCTGGGTGTTCCCTCTTGACTCTGCATCCCTTCCCTTTGCAGACTGGCAAATGTTTGAACCTGCTCTTTGGAACTCAGGGAAGGTCATGGAGGCTGAACTGAAACACTCCCATGCCCAGGAGCCCCTACAGGGTCTTGCTCGGTTTCAACAGTATCCCAGTAGATACTATCTTTTTTTGGCAGATACTTCTAAATATCTTTTAAAGATTATATTTCTATTACATTAAAAAAAATCAAAAAGGATCTCTTGATTTTAGTAACTTTTTGTAGGCAGTGCTTTACATTTCCATCTTATTACTTACTTTGCCTAAAAGTGCCTGATTTTTTCACCCATCTATTTATTTATACCGTTAATCACATGTGAATTTTTTTAGGTCTGTCTAGTTTCACTGAAGTCAGTTCAAGATCTATGTAAAGAGGATAGCTTTTTCAGATTTTACTTTATATCAACTTGTTTTCCCTCCTAAGTTTCCCACCAAAATTAGAACTTACTCAAAATAAAGGCAGAATCTAATAAACATGAATGTCAGAGTAATTGTTTCTTATTTCATCTTTAATCATCTTTACCTAATTTTGAGTCCAAATGGCTTATGATGATGTTGCTGCTTTGTTGTTTTTTTTTAATTAGAATTGAAAAAATTAGAAATGTGTTAAGACTGGTGATTTCAGGTATTTGGTATCTTTAAATAACTTCTGCTGCCCTTGGTCATGCCTACTTCTTTTTCTACATGTTTAGGCAATAGGTTCTATTATTGATTGTGTTATTTTAATGAAATTACTGATTCTGTCTTTTAATGACTAAAATGTACAGTGATGTTTAGATGCACAATGTAGATTAGCTTTCATTTGCTTCAAATTCTCTGCCAAGAATGGTAGATGAAATGATTATCAAAGGAAATTCAGAAAAAGACTATTGCTATGGGCAAACTAAGGGAGATAATAAGGCTTTTCAGAAAACTTGTTTATAGAGAGGCGGTTTTGCAAGTGAATACCACCCACAGTCATTTCTTTTCTCTCTATTCTCTGAGGCACATGGCAAGAAATAAAATCTCTGTTCTTTACCATGTGCCCAGGATAAACCAAGTATATTGAGCAACTATCCATTTTATAAAACTACTATATCATCATAGTTCCAAGGAAATAGTTTCAGTTCACTTTTCTGATGCCATTTACCCATTGTGAAAAGGTACATGTTTCTATTTTGTATTGAACTGCCCTTTTATCTGTAGAGTTTCACAGGCTTTTATGTATAATCTGGTTGTATTATGACTTAGAAATAGCTTAATTTAGGAAGGCTATCAAAGGGTTAAAATAGTTACATTATTGGCAGATTGTTCTCATTACAGGAAGTAATTTGGTTAAAACAGATACCACTTGGAGTAATATTTAGGTCAACTCCCAGTATTAGGCAAACCTGGGTTGGGTGTGCCCTCATTAGTGACACAGGCAGAAAAACTGTTGAATGGGAGAGTTCAGATACAGAACAATACAAAGGTGCCCAGACATATCTCAGAGCGTTGTTGAACACAATTTGGATTACATGCCCAGAAACACCCTTCAACTTAACCCATTTACCAATTGTGATTTTTTTTCCCCACAGGCATAGCTAGTTTCATTCTAGTGGGTTCATGAACTTGTTTACTCCTAGATTTGCCCTTGTTTCAGCTTTTACATATATTAATGAAGCATTTATTTGCAGGTCTTTGGGAGTTAGTCTTCATATTACCAAATAAGTATCAAGTAAAGATTGCCCTATGTTCCTTTAATTATAATACATGAAAAATCTTGTAAAGAACTACACAGTAGACTTATTTTTACTCATCTTAAATACAGTCCATTAGAATCCAGGTGGGATTGGTTCCAGGACCCTCCCCACTACCCTTGGAATACCAGAATGCACAGATGCTCAGATCCCTTATATAAAATGGTGTAGTGTAGTTGGCCCTCCAAATCTGTAGGTTCCACCTCCATCCCTCAGAAATAGAGGACTGACTGTATAGGAGAATGTTTAAGGGAGAAGTTTTGGCTTAACTAGAAAATGCATGTAATCATGTGTGCACATCTCAGAAGGCAAGAAAATATACAGTAAAGAAACTGGTAATTCTTTTAAAGAAAAAATCATTTATATACCTATTCTGTCTGAGTTATCTGAGATTTTTTTTTTTCCATAGATACATGCCCTGGCAATTCCAGATGACTTTTTTAGGCTATTGTATTCATTGGAAAAGACTGATGCTGGGAGGGATTGGGGGCAGGAGAAGAAGGGACAACAGAGGATGAGATGGCTGGATGGCATCACTGACTCGATGGACGTGAGTCTGAGTGAATTCGGGGAGTTGGTGATGGACAGGGAGGCCTGGCGTGCTGCAATTCATGGGGTTGCAAAGAGTCAGACACGACTGAGCGACTGAACTGAACTGAACTGATTTTATTTTAGAACAAGGAAGTTAGAATTACAGAGTATTAAGAATAGGTTCTCAAAACGTCATGACTGTATCTCCACCCTTTCTTTTTTGTCATAGTGCGGTGTGTCTTTGGTCATTCGTTAACCCAAGCACTCATCTTGTCAGTTATATATGTTAAAATCCAAGGTTCTCAGCTTTGTTCTGTCCCAGCACAGGTGATGGATAAAGGCATTCCTATTAGTGACAGTATCTGGGAATCAGAATCTTCAGAAGGATTGTTGGTATAATTTTAGGAAAAAAAATAGATGATGCTAATAACTTTTCTACAACTTTTCCTTTAGAATCACTGGAGTATATCTAGATGATGACCAAGGCTCTTCTGGTTCTGAAATCATATGATTCTTTCTCTACCCTTCCTTTCATGTTACTTATATACCTGTTTTTCTGTAATGATAGTGAAAGGTGGTTGCCATGAGCTGTGTACTACAGTGGGATTTGTGACCTCCAGAGGAGAGGCTTTCGATCTGGGGCCAGAGACCAGGCTTGACCACTTGGAGCTTTTTGTGTAACAGAATTTTATTCAAGTATAAAAGAGATAGGGAAAGCTTCTGACATAGAGATCAGGAGAACGCAGGAAGAATGCACCTTGCTAATTTTTAGCAAGGCGTTTTATTTCTGTTCAGTTCAGTTCAGTCGCTCAGTCGTGTCCGACTCTTTGCAACCCCATGAATCGCAGCACGCCAGGCCTCCCTGTCCATCACCAACTCCCAGAGTTCACTCAGACTCACGTCCATCGAGTCAGTGATGCCATCCAGCCATCTCATCCTCTGTCGTCCCCTTCTTCTCCTGCCCCCAATCCCTCCTAGCATCAGTCTTTTCCAGTGAGTCAACTCTTTGCATGAGGTGGCCAAAGTGCTGGAGTTTCAGCTTTAGCATCATTCCTTCCAAAGAAATCCCAGGGTTGATCTCCTTCAGAATGGACTGTTTGGAAACCTGTTTAAACTTAGCAGGCACTCTAATAACTACCATAATTTCAAAGTAGTATGGAACCTAAAAGATATTATGAGGTATATACAACTGTAATGTGATATGAAAATATCAGTTATTGTTGACAAAATCACAGGTAATTTTGTTTTAATTTAGTTTGTTGCCTACATCATATTTGGGAAAAATACTCGACTTCAATTAGAGGTTAGTGAAAATGAAGATGTAATTTTTTTCCCCATTGTTCATAGACCCCCGGTCTAAAACATTTTTTAATATTATTTTTTGCTTTTTAATTTTTACAATGTATTGTTGGTTTCTGCCATACAACAACACAAATCAGCCATAATTATACATTCCCCAAACACATTCAAGAAATCCAGATGTAATTCTCTATATCTCAAGAGATTTACTCTTTGAGGAAAGTAGAGCTCAGAGTCTTTTCCTTATTGAGCTTTTAACGCTTTACAAGCCTTTGAAGTAAGCAAGCTGTTAATTGGCAATTGTCAGTATCTCTTGGATTAAGAACTTGGTTTATTGTCACTAATTTTATCACAGAATACTGAAGAAATAGATATTTATAAAAGCCAGTTTAGTCATTTTATCTTAAAGACAAATCAGAACATGCCTGCTGGTAGTAATGACTGCTTTACTTCTGTCTTGCCTTGCAGCTGCTATGGCTACATATTCTTTGATCGTTAAAGAGACAGTGTAATTCATGTCATAGGTCCTGAACCATTCTTCTACTTTATGGGACTAATACTGATTGGCTAAATTTGTGTGATTGTTTTTTAATTTACTTTTTATTATAGAAAAATACATACAACACAAAATTTGCCATTGTACCATTTTAACCATTTTTTAGTGCAGTGACATTAAATACATTCACAACGTTGTGCAACCATTACCAGTGTTTCCAAAATTTCTCACCACCCCAAACAGAAACCATGTCTTCTCGGAATTCTCTGACTGTCCAGGGTTTAGAACTCCATGCTTTCAACTGCTGTGGGTGGGCCTGGGTTTGATCCCTGGTCGGGGTACTAATAAGATCCCACAAGCTGCACTGCATGGCCAGAAAAATTTTTTTAAAAAGAAACTCTGGGACTTCCCTGGTGGTCCAGTGGCTAAGACTCCACGCCTCCAATGCAGGGGACGCAGGTCTGATCCTGGTCGCCCAGTCAGGGAAGTTCCACATGCCGTGCTGTGTTGTCAGAAAGCAAAGAAACTCTGTACTCTGACTTAAATGAGGCAAGCCAGAGAAGATGAGTTTATTCAGTAACAGCAGAGGAGTTGCAGTTTGGGACAAGCAAACTGTAGTAAGCTATAGATGAGTCTGGTCAAAGTTTAGGAAAGGTTGCATTTATGGCCAGGGAATGTAAAGAGGGGAGAGTTCAGTTTGAGTCAGTTAAAATCAAAAACAAACAGAGGCCAGCCTTGAAAACTTCCTGAGCAGACAGAATTAGTCTAGTCACACAAACAACACTCTGTTCAGCCCACTTTGTGAGAGTAACCCAGTTTGGATCATCTCTTGTTCATGCCTCTGACAAAACTTATCAGGGTTGAAATGAGGCCTCTGATCAACCCCCCATCATCTGAGAAAACTTTGTTTCTGTAAGTCAGGCATTCTGGGGAAATCGGCCTCTTAGTCTTTAAGTTTTGTCTTCCTAAGGGCACATGGATGAGTCTTGCCATTTTATATGCTCTAGTTCTATTTTAGATTGAAATTCTTTAATGACTTATTAAATAATAACATCCTACTCCCAATTCCACCTCCAGTCCCCAGCCCTTGCTAACCTCTAACCTGTTTTCTATCTTTGTAAATTTGCCAATTTGCCCTTTCTAGATATTTCATATTAAATGGAATCATGCAATATTTGTTCTTCTGCTTCTGGCTTTTCCCCCTTAGTGTAATGTTTTCAGGGTGTATGCGCATGTATCAGAACTTGATTCCTTTTTATGGCTGAATAATATCCCAGTGTATATATATACAGATCTTCTTTGACATACAGTAGGGTTACATCCCAATAAACCCTTCCTAAGTTAAAAATACTGTAACTCGGAGTGCATTTACTATACCTACCTACCAAACATCATAATTTAGCCTAACCTATCTTAAGCTCAGAACACTTCTGCCCACAGATTGGGCAAAATCATCTAACACAAAGCCTATTTTATAATAGTGTGTTTAATATCTCATGTAATATACTGAATACTGTACTGCAGTGGCAACCCACTCCAGTACTCTTGCCTGGAAAACCCCATGGACGGAGGAGCCTGGTGGGCTGCAGTCCATGGGGTAGTGAAGAGTCAGACGTGACTAAGTGACTGCACTTTCACTTTTCACTTTCATGCATTGGGGAAGGAAATGGCAACCTACTCCAGTGTTCTTGCCTGGAGAATCCCAGGGACGGGGGAGCCTGGTGGGCTGCCGTCTATGGGGTCGCACAAGAGTCGGACACGACTGAAGCAACTTAGCAGTACTAAAAGTAAAGAACAGATTGTCTGGGTACAGAATTGTTGTTATGGTTGTTTATCCTATTGATTACATGTCTGACTGGGAGTTGCTGCATGCTCCCCTGCCCAGCATCACAAGAGAATATTGTACTGCATATCACTAGCCTGGGAAAAGATCAAAATTTGAAATATGGTTTCTACTGAATGCATATTGCTTTTGCACCATCATAAAATCAAAAAATCTTTTAAGTCAAGCCATTGTAAGTCAAGGACCATCTGTACCACATTTTGTTTACCCATTCATGCTTGGAGGTAACTTGCATTATTTCCACCCTTGGCTGTTGTGGATAACGCTGCTGTAAACATTGTTCTCCAAGTACCTGAGTCCCTGTTTGCAGTTTGTTTGTATATGTACCATGAGTCACCTGGCAAATCTGTTTAACTTTTTGAGGAAGCTGTGGGATTATTTTTTATAATAGTCATATTTTTATTATCCTTTCATTAATGTTTCTTGAGCATTTTTTTTTTTTTTTGCTTATTTCCTTGGTTGACTTTTGTTGCTGATTTTTAAGAAATTATTTGTTTTGTTCATTCATTTTTCTTTTCTTTTCAATTGTTTGTTTTTCAGACCCGAGTCAGAACTCCATCACAGGGGAACACAGCCAGCTGTTAGGTACAGTATTTCTGTGGGGACTCACTCTCTCTAAAGTCATCCTTTTTCTGCTTATACTAAGAGATATTATTCCCTTCTCTAATTCTATTTTCTGTACCCCTTTTCTGCTTTTCACTCCTCAGCTTCTTTTCCTGCTGTTTCTATTCCCAACTTGGTAAGTTTTAGAAATCTATTCTGTAGTTGATTGTTAAGACTCAATATAGTTACATTAAAAAGTAATTTTANAAAGGAATTCAAATAATATAAAAAGTAAATATATAATATATATATATATATATATATATAAATAAAATGCAGAGGTCCTATAAAGTATCCCACCTCACCTCTGTTCCCCCAAAGTAAACTTGCTATAGATACTTTATTGTGAATTCGTATAGTTTTTTATTACATATTTTCTTTTGCTTTTTAATTTATCATTTATTTATTTTGGCCTCATGGTGTACGAAGTCTTAGTTCCCTGACCAAGGATCAAACCTGGGGCCCCTGCATTAGAAGCAGGGAGTCCTAACCTCTGGACTTCCAGGGAAGTCTCAGTTAAACATTACATTAAATACTTTTGTTGTTGTTCAGTCGTGTCTGACTCTTTGAGATCCCAGGGACTGCAGCGTGCCAGGCTTCCCTGTCCTTTGCCATCTCCCAGAACCTGCTCAAACTCATGTCCATTGAGTCGGTGATGCCATCCAACCATCTCGTCCTCTGCCGTCCCCTTCTTTTCCTATGACTATATATTTTCCTTTTTCTTTCAGTGGAGTTACACTGTACAGATATACTGTATAGATCTGTGTAGATGTATCTATACAGATGTATACTCATCTCTTTGTATACTTAAATATACTGGCAATGAGAGTGCAAGTATATATGTACAAGATGTTCATTGCAACATAGCAGTAAACGCCTGGAAATAACTTAAATACTCATAAATAAAATTATAGTATACACATAAATAAAATACTTTTCTGCTACAAACAGAGAGACTCTGAGGCAGATCTTTATGTACTGAGATGTCCAAGATAAAATATTAAGTGAAAAACAGGAAGTCACAGAACGGTCCGTACAGTGTAATTCCACTGATAGAAAAAGGAAAAAAGATAGTCATAGTATTTAATATAAAAGTGTGTAATTGATAGCTCCCTGGCAGTCCAGTGGTTAGGACTGTCTGCTTCTAATGCAGGGAGTATGGGTTTGATCCCTGGTCGAATAACAGTGGGTCAAAAGGTACATATATTTTCAAGAAGATACATCGACTTAAACCCACCGATAAAGAGTATGAACACATACTAAGCTCCCTATCATCAAAAGTAGGTGTTATCAATACTAACATTTTTTCTTTATTAGGTGAAATGGCACCTCTAGTTTTTATTTGTACCTCTTTAATTATGAGTGAATTAAGTCTTTTTAAATATATACTTTAAATAAATAAAGTATAAAAAGTACTTTTAAATATGTAGCCTTGTGGTATTAGGGCTGTCACTATTCTCTTTTTTATACTTTTATATTATTTAAACTGTTCAGAATTAGTCTTCTTAGTATAGAAATTTCACATTTGAACCAGGAATGATTAAGATTTCATAGAAGATTTTGGTAGATCATGAAGAGTACAGTTCCCCCTAAACTGTTAAATTGCTCTGTCTCTGATACCTGCCTGACAGGTAGAGATGTATTTATAGGTGAAAAGAAATAGTGTGTGATCATAAAGAGTTCCCTCAGTATTATCTAAAACCCCTAGGATTTGCAAAGAGGCTGCTCCAGACATTAATCTCACTTGGCAACCTACAGTTTCTTTCACTTTTAAAGAAACCTGGGAATTTATCCAGTTTAGGTTAAGTTCATCCTTCTACCCTGGGTTCTCTCTCCTAGCTTCATTAGGTCAGATAATATTCTCCTTTTGTCTCATGCTATTGATAATGGTCATCCTCTGTCTCCTGTTCTAAGTATATTTAGCTACAGCCTCAAAATCTGCCCTGGTTTATTTTTATTTATTTATTTATTGGCTATGCCGGCAGCTTGTGAAATCCCAATGCGGAGTTGAACCTGCACCTTCAGCAGTGAAAGAGCAGAGTTCTAACCACTGGACCTTCAGGGTATTCCCCTCCTGGTTTATTTTTTTATTTTTGGAGTTGTAAAAGAGTAAAAGACAATTTATTGTTATATCTTCCAATCATCTTATGATTCCTCAGAAAAGGCATTGGTAGCTTGAATTAAAATGTTGCCAGATTCTATTAAAAAAATCTCACTTAGGATAATTTGGCCCAGTAGGTGAAAAACTGCTTCAGTTGTCTTGCCTGCTGAATGGAGTTTATAATAGGATCTTTCAAATCTTCTAAATGCTTTCCTTTCAACAGGGTAAAGTTATTTTAATGTATCTGCTGTTTCCACTGACTCATCAGATCTCTTGCAAAACACAGGGTCAGGCTGAGATGTGCAGAAGGGTGAAACTGCAGTTGTGATAAAGAATTAAGCTGTATGCTTACAATTCATGAATTTTTATGTGTGTGTCATTTTCCATTTAAAACATTTTAGAAAGCAAGCAAGCAAATGAACAGTGGGCCCTGGCGTTTTTCCAGTTTTTATCAAACATTCAAGGCAAAGTAATTTCTCTTCTACAGTTTCTCTCAAGGAACAGAAAAGCAAGTAGACACTTCTCTGCTCAGTTTGAGACTAGCATAACCTTGATACCAAAACTTAATAATGACAATGTGAGAACAGTATAGACCAATTTTACTTATGAACACAGATACAAATATCCTAAATGAATATTAGCAGTCTGAACCAGGCAATATATACTTGTCCTTTACATTTTGGGTTTGAACTACACTGGTCCTCTAAACATGGATATTTTTCAATAGTAAATATTATGGTACTGCATAGGTTGTGGCTGGTTAAATCTGCAAATGCGGAGGAGGAACCTCAGATACAGAGAGTCAGCTATAGTTATACTTTGAGTAACCCCCAGCATTATTCAGGGGTTACCTGTATTTTTAAAAATTACTAAAAAAAATTACAAAAAATTACTTTCTGGTAAAGATACATGGTTGGTTTATCATTAAAAGTCAACTTATATAATATATTAAAGGAAAAACAAAATCAGTAGATTGCAGGAAAAAGATTTTATTGGAAACATATTCAGTATTTAAATTCATGAGCTCATAAAAAACTGGTCACCATTGGAGTAGTCTAGTGAATCAATTCATTATTCTGAGAATTGGTCTAAAAGAAAAAAATGAAGTATTTATCTTGCTTTTAACTATACCAATGGGTAACCAAATAGTAAATTACAGGGAATGTCTGTTTATAAAAGTATTTCAGCTAATAATTAATTAATTTTCCTTAATAAATTAAGGAAAAATAGCAGAATATCACCATTTTTGTAGCCTCTCATGAATTAATGAGTCTAGGCATTCGTCATCAACATTTGCTAGTATCTGAAAAAGAAAGCAATTAGATGACCCGTACCTCCAGATGGATGATCAAAATATCCCTATGAGAGTATTTTCCTCCTTCCCCCATAAAAATACTGAATGTGGTTAAGCCTCTAGACCCAATTACCAATATATAGGAAATAGAGGAAAACAGAGCAACACGTTAAACAACATTACATGGATGCTTATCAAAATCCAGATAGCAGAAACTTTACCGAACACATGACATAGGTTCTTCAGTAAGTGAACTGCAAAGGACAAGAGAGAAAGCCAGTAGGCTTAAGAGATAAGCAGCCAGTCACAACGTGTGCCTCTCATTTGGCTGTTGGTTCAGACTTTCTTCTCGGAGTAGGAAATGGCCACCTGCTCCAGTATTCGTGCCTGGAAAATTCTATGGGCAGAGAAGCCTGGTGGGGTACAGTTCATGGAGTCACAAAGAGTTGGACACAAATGAGCGCACACACATACCTCAAACTAAAAATCAAAAACATAATTTATAACATTTGAGACAACCTTTTGTGTTCACTTGGTCACATAGTTCAGACCTGTGCCAAGAGATATTAAGTATACTTACTGCTCTTGTTCTGCCTTGCTCAGACCAACAAAGGCCATTAGACAAGCTTAGGCATCTAAGGGAGGAATCTGAGGTTTATCTTACATGTAAGTTGAAGTGTAAGTGGTAATTGAACAAAAAATAGCAACATTATAGAAATAATAGCACCGCAACAATAAAATGCTTATAAATAGCAAGAATTTGGCATATTCTTTCTGCTTACAAAAAGTATGCCATAACAAATGGAAACTGATATTTTCAGTAGAGCCAGTGGCACTCCTATGAGTTTTCATTTGAATGTTCAATGAAACACCAGTAAGTTTTTCAATAATATCAGCTTCATATGGTTGGTAAAATGAGAATAAAGAAACATAATAGTGATCTGATGGGCTGTTTACTTCAAAGCATTCAGTTCAGTTCAGTCGCTCAGTCATGTCCGACTCTTTGCGACCCTATGAATCTCAGCACGCCAGGCCTCCCTGTCCATCACCAACTCCCAGAGTTCACTCAGACTCACGTCTATCAAGTCAGCGATGCCATCCAGCCATCTCATCCTCTGTCGTCCCCTTCTTCTCCTGCCCCCAATCCCTCCCAGCATCAGAGTCTTTTCCAATGAGTCAACTCTTCTCATGAGGTGGCCAAAGTACTGGAGTTTCAGCTTTAGCATCAGTCCTTCCAAAGAAATCCCAGGACTGATCTCCTTCAGAATGGATTGGTTGGATCTCCTTGCAGTCCAAGGGACTCTCAAGAGTCTTCTCCAACACCACAGTTCAAAAGCATCAATTCTTCGGCGCTCAGCCT
>SJYQ01002910.1:697931-778173 GCA_006410935.1 Redunca redunca | reverse complement strand
CTTGACATACTCCTTTTCCTATTTGGAACCAGTCTGTTGTTCCGTGTCCAGTTCTAACTGTTGCTTCCTGACCTGCATACAGATTTCTCAAGAGGCGGGTCAGGTGGTCTGGTATTCCCATCTCTTTCAGAATTTTCCAGTTTATTGTGACCTACACAGTCAAAGGTTTTGGCGTAGTGAATAAAGCAGAAATAGATGTTTTTCTGGAACTCTCTTTTTCCATGATCCAGAGGATGTTGGCAATTTGATCTCTGATTCCTCTTCCTTTTCTAAAACCAGCTTGAACATCTGGAAGTTCACGGTTCACGTATTGCTGAAGCCTGGCTTGGAGAATTTTGAGCATTACTTTACTAGCATGTGAGATGAGCAATTGTGCGGTAGCTTGAGCGTTCTTTGGCATTGCCTTTCTCTGGGATTGGAATGAAAACTGACCTTTTCCAGTCCTGTGGCCACTGCTGAGTTTTGCCAATTTGCTGGCATACTGAGTGCAGCACTTTGACAGCATCATCTTTCAGGATTTGAAATAGCTCCACTGGAATTCCATCACCTCCACTAGCTTTGTTCGTAGTGATGCTAAGGCCCACTTGACTTCACATTCCAGGATGTCTGGCTCCAGGTGAGTGATCACACCATTGTGATTATCTGGGTCATGAAGATCTTTTTTGTACAGTTCTTCTGTGTATTCTTGCCACCTCTTCTTAATATCTTCTGCTTCTGTTGGGTTCATACCATTTCTGTCCTTTATCGAGCTCATCTTTGCATGAAATGTTCCCTTGGTATCTCTAATTTTCTTGAAGAGATCTCTAGTCTTTCCCATTTGGTTCTTTTCCTCTTATTTCTTTGCACTGATCGCTGAAGAAAGCTTTCTGATCTCTTCTTGCTATTCTTTGGAACTCTGCGTTCAGATGCTTATATCTTTCCTTTTCTCCTTTGTTTTTCGCCTCTCTTCTTTTCACAGCTGTTTGTAAGGCCTCCCCAGACAGCCATTTTGCTTTTTTGCATTTCTTTTCCATGGGGATGGTCTTAATCCCTGTCTCCTGTACAATGTCATGAACCTCATTCCATAGTTCATGAGGCACTCTATCTATCAGATCTAGGCCCTTAAACCTATTTCTCACTTCCACTGTACAATCATAAGGGATTTGATTTAGGTCATACCTGAATGACCAGATCATGAACTCCTTATTACCAAATTCAGACTTAAATTGAAGAAAGTAGGGAAAAACGCTAGACCATTCAGGTATGACCTTCAAAGCATTACTGAGGCCAGTCTCACTAGGTATCCTCCAAAGGCATCTTAGGATTCTGCATAATTCTAAAGAAGTCCTAGGATGGATATGAGTTTGTTTTTTTAGTTCTTGCAGAGTAAAGGTTATTTGCTATTCAGAAACTAGAATTTCCATTCCACTTGGGATTTTCTGGAGTCATAGTAGTGACCCAGATTTCTGAAGGTTGTACATCAGAAAGCAGCATGATTTCCAAGATATTCAGACCAAGAATTGATCCACGCCCTTCAGTATAACCACTTTTGATTTCATACCTGGTTGAACCACGCCTTTCAGTTAACCACTTCTGATGAGAGCTTTGCTCCTTGTCCAGAAAGCCCTGACATTTCATAATTGACCAGGAGCTCTACTGGGCCCTCCCACCAACACAGGTAGACCCTGGGTAAGACAATTTGGAAGGCATCATTGGTCTCATAAATGCAGGCAAAGTCTCTGGAGACATTCTTCCCTCCAACCACCCAAAACGAAATTAAGCAAGCGAATAGAAGTTGAGTCAGAAACTTCCAGAACCAGAGTGTCTGAAAGTTTGGGTAGTTGCACCTGAAACTTGAAACTAGAGAGGCCTCAAACAGAGGTGCCAGGGCTGCAGCCCAGGAAGCCAGAGCTGTTAGGAGATGAGGAGTGAGCAGCAGGGTGGGGGCAGGGGAGTTCTGAAGTCAGATTTTTATAGCAACAATATAGGGCTACTGAATAACAGGGAAGTAGTATGCTGAGGCTGGAACTCCTTTCCTCCTGTTGTAACTTTCAAAAGGAATGAAATGGTGTTGAGTCTGGAATATAACACTGTTAGATGTCTAAATTATTTAATAGAGGATGCAGCTAGGAACATGAGACTGTTTAAAGAGAAGGTAAACAGTTGATATTTTTAAAAATGAAGGGGTTAAACAGATTAGAAACAGGCAGAAGGTAGTTGTGAATGAAAAGAAAACCACATGTAGACATACTTTAATACAGCTGCAGGACATCTAAGAAAAGATCTTGAAAGCAGCAGAGAGAAGAAGCAGATCATCAGAGTAACAACAGGATGATAAACTTCTCAGATAACAAATAATGTCTTAAAGTGTTTGGAAAAAATTTATTATCCTAGAATTGTGCTTAGCAAGACACTTGGGATTAAGGGCTAAATATAATTGTAGATAGGTAAAAGCCAACAACATTTTTTACTGCAAAACTTGCTCTAAACTATTTGTTTTCAACTAGGGACAATTCTGTCCCCAAAGGATATTGGGAAATGTTTGGAGATATTTTTGATTGTCACTATTGGAGATGCTACTGGCATCTAGTGACTAGAGGTCAAGGATGCTCTTAAACATTCTGAAATGTGCTGGACAATATCCTACAACAAATACTGTCTGAAATTTCACAGTGCCGAGTTTGAGAAACCCTTCTCTAAAGGAATTCTAAAGAATATACCGCAAGTAAAAGGAAAATGATCCCTGAAGACTAGTATTCTGAAATGCAACAAAGAATATTGAACAAATGAAATGGTATATGTAGACCTTCACCCAAGTCAGTGTTGTCAATATGAAATAATTTTAGTGTCTTATCTGTGTAGTGAAAAAAAAAAAATGGAAATTTTGGACAGTAATATGTAAGTCAGGAGATGAGAGTTGGAACTGACTAAAAGAATAGAAATAGAATGTGAAAACTCCAAGCGAGGAGACAGAAAAAATGGAATAAGGGAAAGTAAACCAAAAAAATCCAGAGAGAAAATGAGAATGAATCATAGAGAAAGAAAACAAAAGAGAAATAAAAAGATGGTACAATTCAGTCTGAATATATCAGTTGCTAGAGTTGATGGACCTAACTTGACGATTAAAAAGACAGATTGTCAGATTTTTAAAAGCACAGCTACACGTTCTTTACAGGATATCTACCTACAGCATAAGAACCCAGGAAAAATGAAAAGTTGAAAAACAGAAAAGGACATTTAACCAAAAGACAACTGGTATAGTTATCATTATCTTTTTCCTTATGTTGTCTTAGGATTTATTCTCTTTCCTTTCTGGCTTCTTAAAATAGGTATTCAGCTCATATAATTTTTATTCTTTTTACTTTCCTTACATAAAACTTTAAAGCAATAACTTTACTTTGAAGTGATGCTTTTGCTGCATCAAACAAGTTTCAATAGATGATGTTTTTGTTGTTACTCAGTTTTTAAGTAGATTAATCTTTGATCTTTGAATTGTTGGAAAATGTGTAGTTTTTAATTCCTAAATTTGCATGGTATTTAAATTTGTCTGTTCATAATTAAATTCTAACTTCTTGTTATACACCAAGATCATGGCTTATATTTGATATAAGTTTGATATTTGTACAGTCTTTAAGATCTAGTACATGATAAGTTTCCATATATAAAATTTCCATGTATGTTTGATTAAAATGTATAATCTCTTAGTTTACATGTAGAACTCTATCTCCATTAAGGTCAGGGTTATTCTTTGTGTTATTTGGATTTCTTTACCTTTGCTATTCTGTCTGCTTCACCTATCAATTATTGAGGAAAAGTATGTTAATCTCCCTGTATGATGGTAGATTTATTAATTTCTTGATATAGTTCTGTTCATTTTTGCCTCAAATATTTTGAGGCATGGATGGATGGATGGGTGGATATGGCCTTTTTTTTTTTTTTTTTCTTTAGCTGCACTTTGGCTTGCAGGATCTCAGTTCCCTGACCAGGGACTGAACCCAGTCCCACTGGTGAAAGCACCAAAATCCTGACCACTAGGGAACTTCCTAGGCAGCCTTTTAGATCGGCTCTGTTGACCCTTTCTTGCTGGTATTCATGCCCTTGTGTAATCATCTCTCCTTTGAGTGAGGGCTGGACTTTATGACTCCAAAATTTCTAATTATTAGAATTTGACAAAAGTGATGTCCTTACAAAATGAGATTACAAAAAGACTGTGACATCTGCCTTGCACCCCATCTCTGGCTCTTTGATGGTGTGCTTTGTAGGAATCCAGTTGCTATGCTGTAAGCTGCCCTGTGAAAAGTCCCACATGGCAAGGAAGTTGAGAAAGCCCCTTGGCCAATAGCCTGAAAAACAAAACAAAACTGAATCCTGCCAACTATGTAAGTGAGGTTGGAAGAGAATCTTTCCCAGGCCTTCCAATGAGACCACAGTTCTGACAGGAGACTGGAGTAGAGTGCCTAGCTAAGCCATGTCCATATTCCTAGCACCCACTAACTGAGATGGTGAGTATGTGTTGTTTAAGCCTCTAAATTTGAGAATCATTTGTTACATAGAAAGAAATAACTATAAACAATAGATGTATGTTTAAAATTTATATACTTCCTTGGTGAATTAGGGCTTTCCTGGTGGCTCAGATGGTAAGGCATCTGCCTGCAATGTGGGAGACCTGGGTTCGATTCCTGGGTCGGGAAGATCCCCTGGAGAAGGAAATGGCAACCCACTGCAGCACTCTTGCCTGGAGAATCCCATGGACAGAGGAGCCTGATAGGCTACAGTCCATGGGGTCGCAAAGAGTCGGACACGACTGAGCGACTTCACTTCACTTGGTGAATTAGGCCTTGTGTGGTTACCCTCTCATTCCTAATAAAGTTTTTCCTCTTAAAGAAATATGTATCTGCTAACAATAAAACTGTACCAGCTTTATTTTGGTTAGGTTTTTCCTGATATATCTCTTTCCTTTACTTTTATCTTTTGTGTGTCCTTATTATGACTCTTGTAAACAAGAGACATATATGCCTGGATTTTGTTGTTTAATCCAGTGTGTCAATCTTTATATTTTAACTTGTAAGTTTCAATCCCTTACTAAAAAATATTCTGTCTACTCCCGTCCCCAAATGAAGAAAATAACATTAACATACTCTAACATCACTCTTTCCCAGCCCCAACCCCTGTTGTACTGTTTTTAACTAGAATAGGTCAGTGGCAAAAAAGGAGGGGACTTCTCAATAAGTGGACTTAGAAGAGCTATCCATTTGCTATAGAACTGCATGATCTGACTTCTTCCTGTCTTTGTAGCTACTCTATCCTAACTCTTATTTTCGCCATGTTATATATTCTGTTTATGAATCCATTAAGATTATATCTGCTTTAGGATCTTTTATTTATTTATTTTTGCTTTAGGGTCTTTTAGAACTGTTATCCCCTGTACCTGAAATGCAGGTTTTCCCCGTCCATCCTGTGCCAAGAGTATGCTACAGCCAGTTAGCACATACCAGCTCATGAAAGCCAAGTGTATCTTCTCTTCCTGAAACCAAGTTCAGTGAAGTCACATTAGTATTTTAAAATTAGCCTGTGTGAATATTTGGCAAATACTATAAATCAGTATATAATTCTGGAGGACCTGCTTATCATCACTCTAATGATCTTATCAAAACTTGTGTGCCTTCCCATCCCGCCATAATCTATCCCAGTACATGTTTCATTTTCTTCATTGAACTTACACTCTTTTAAAAGCTATTTTCTGTCTTTTGTGACTTTAGTATATGCACAGTGAAAGTAGTCTTTACCTGCCTCGTCTACTGTTGTAGTGCCCAACATATAAGAACTTAGTCTTTACTTACTGAATTAATTGAATAAATGAATTACTCAAAAGTGGTGATAATTTTTAGCTGTGTCATTCTCCAGAATTTTCTGGAAGCATTAGAGGGAGGATAGTAATTGCATTTCTTTTTATGACTTTTTATTATGGGAATTTCCAGAGGTACAGAAAGAGTTAAGTAGAATAGCATAATGAAACAACATGAACGGATCACCCAGCTTCAACAATGTTGCAAATTTTTCAGCCCCCACCAAATTTTATCCCTCCGGAATATTTTTGCCCTTTCTAAAGAAAATAACCAATCCATATTCATATTCCTCTGATTGTTTCCTGACATTTGGTTTGAGTTAGGATTCTAACAAGTTTTGCACCTTGTGACTGATTTGGTATGTCATCTTAAAATTTATGAGTTCACCTGTGTTAGTTTATGCCATTTATTTGCTCACAAAAGCAGATTATTTGTCATATGAATTGTCCACATTCTGAATTTTTTTAAAAATAATTTTATTTACTTTTGGCTGTGTGGGTCTTCTTGCTGTGCGGGCTTTTTCTCTAGTCGTGGGGCTGCTCTTCACTGTGGTGCACGGGCTTCTCCTTGTGGTGGCTTCTCTTGCTATTGAACATGGACTCGAGGGCGCACGGACTTCAGTAGCTGTAGCACATGGGTTCAGTGGTCCACATGTTCTGTGGCACGTGGGACCCTCCTGGAGCAGGGATCAAACCTGTGTCTCCTGCATTGGGAGGTGGATTTTTTACCACTTGATTCACTAGGGAAGCCCCACATTCTGAGTTTGATGACTGCATCTTTGCGGTGATGTTTAACGTGCTCTTCCTTTGTGAACGGATAGTTAGATTTAGAGGTGTGCTTATATTCAGCTTCCATTCATTCTTTGGTTAAGAATACATCATAAATTGTACAGTATATCTTTTATTACATTACATTAGAAGATTGTGTTGTCCCACTTTTAGTGATGCTAAGTTTGATCAGTGGGTTATGTCTCAGGCTTTCACCTAATGCTTTTAGCAACCATTGATGATGACTGCTCATAACCATTATTTCATTAGGGGTTGGAAATTGGTGTTGTTTTTTTAATTATATCATTCCATCTGTGTTTATTAGCTAGAATGTTTCTATGATGAAGAAATTTTCTCTCTTTGGTTACCTTGAACTATAATTTATAATTGTATAATTGGTACAGGAAAGGTGGGATTAGGGCTAATTGCTTAATTCTTTACATTTATTATTTTTCAGACTTTGATATTTTTTCATAGCAACTCTGCAAAGGGAACTAGTTTTTTGTTTGTTTTTTTTTTAATGTACCATTTGGATATTTCAAGTAGTTGCATTTGAATTCATTGCATTATGTATTTTTAGTGTTCACATTATCCCATTTTTAGCTAGTGGGAACACCTTCAGATTGACTCTTCTGTCCTTTGACATGGCTCAGTTATTTTGATAGCTTTCTGTTTCCCAAGCTCATCTTACATATATAAGGTTTTAGAACTTTAGATTAAAATCTTTAATTTTTATATTGATCTTTAGTTCCTCAATATTTAAAATCTTCGAGTTTGGCGGGGGGGACTTTATTTATTTATTTTTTGGCCTCACCATGCTATATGTGGGATCTTAGTTCCCCAACTAGGAGTTGAACCCTGTGCCCCCTGCAATGAAAGTATGGAGTCTTATTAACTACTGGATTGCAAGGGAAGTCTCTAAAATCTTAGTTCTTAATGACATTTACACAGTTATTAAAATTTTCTCTTCTGCCAGACCTGTATAGCTGTGTAACTTTTACACGATAAAGAACCAAAGTTAAGAAAGCACTCAAACAACAGAATTTCTACTGTTTTAGGGAATCCAATCGCTCTCTCATTTTTCCTCGGAGTGGATTCACCAAATTCTTGCGGGATGCCTGTTTTCACATAAAAAGATATGTGGCAAATGTTTGTACGAAAATGGTGTCATTTAGAAAAGGTCAGACAGCCTTGAAGGCCAAGGGCTTTTATTGCCATTATCAACAGGAACAGTGTGTAAAGTAGCCTTGTCCAGCACAGTGTTGTACACTGAGCAAGTACTTAGTGACTTTTTATTTTTCATTCTGGCTTTGGATGACATTAAGAGTAGGGTCTCTCTAGGCTAGAGTCTTAAAAGAATAGTGTTTCCAGTCTTCATATTGTTAAGAAAAGGAGTGACCCATGTTTACTTCTTAGAGATTTGCTTTTGCTCCTTTTCAAGAGGAAGTCACATTCTCCAGGCAATGCTACCACTCTTGAGATGAAAATCTAAATATGAAAGTGAGTTTCATTAGTACAGAGGCAACATGCAGTTCTTTGGTGCTGATGCCTCTTCAGTACCAGTGAGAAACTAACATGGTATACTTTTTTTTCCAGATGATGGACATAAGAAAGCGCGAAATGCTTATCTTAACAATTCCAATTATGAAGAAGGAGATGAATATTTTGATAAGAATTTGGCACTCTTTGAGGTAACATTTGGGAGAAAACTAGGGCAGAGACTTCAGGAACAGAAATTTTAAGATTGTTGTCTTCTACCACATCTAGTTTTAAAATAGTACAGGTTGGATAACTTAATAACTGTTAAAATATAATACTCATTATTATAGTTTGTCATTGTAGTTGATTTAATCTATATAATCTAATTATTGCTAGTTAATAACCATTGAATCAAATTTCTGTGAAATAAAGAGGAATGTTGACATCACAGGCACATGGAGAATCTTGCTGTCTAATTTAACTAGGATGTAAATGTTTATGTTGTAATAATCTATAAAATTTTTCAATTCTGTGTTTGGGATGAATGTTACTTACCTTAGAACTAGTAACCAAAAGAGTTTCTCTAGTGGCTCAGCAGTAAAGAATCTGCCTGCGGTGCAGGAGCTGCCGGAGATGTAAGTTCTGTCCCCGGGTTGGGAAGATCCCCTGGAGGAGGGCATGGCAACCCACTCCAGTATTCTTGCCTGAAGAATCCCACGGACGGAGGAGACTGGAGAACTACAGTCCATGGGGTCACAAAGAGTTGTGCACGACTAAAGCGACTTCGCGCAGCACTAACCAAAAAGCAGGGTAGGAAGCAGGCTGTTGGATTAAATGTCTCATCTGACTAAGACGGCATGGACTTTGATGGAACCTGTGGCCTGATTGTTGAAAGGAGCCTGGTTTAGTCCAGCACTGCTTTGTCTTACTTGGGACAGTGATTCAAACGCCACTTTTCTCAGTGTTGCTGTTTTTTTTTATAATAATGTTTTCTCTTAGTTTCCTTCAAGAAAAGGTCTGAGGTGAATATTTGGTTCAGTCACAAAAGTTTTTCATTGACATGTCCATGCTTGGTGCTGTAAATAATAACTATAAATAAGAGTTGACTATTAGTAATACTGTTAGTAGACTGTTAGCGGTACTGTGGTTAAAAATTATGTCATCGATGTTCTATATGAGGTTTGCAATCGCATGTGTGTGCAGTCGTGTCCGACTCTTTGCGACCTCATGGACCGTAGCCTGCCAGGCTCCTCTGTCCATGGGAGTTTCAAAGCAAGGATACTGGAGTGGGTTGCCATTTCCTCCTTCAGGAGATCTTCCCGACCCAGGGATTGAATGAGCATCTCTTGCATCTCCTGCGTTGGCAGGCGGATTCTTTACCACTAGCGCCATCTGGGAAGCCTTTTATGAGGTTACAGCTATCTATAAGGAGCCAGTGTGGTTTTCTGTTTTCTGTCAGCTATTACAATCATAAAGCTTTTCATTTAAGAATTTCGTAAGAATTCATATAGCTCTAATTACATCTTATAATATGAGGGGAGAATAAAATCTCTGATACATTTTTAAAAAATATTTGTCTGTGATTACCTTGCAGTTTTCTGGTAGATGGATCGTTTTGATGTTTATTCCCAGTGTTCTTCATCATGTATTTCTTCTTATTTTCTGGCTTTATAGGAAGAAATGGACACCAGACCAAAGGTGTCTTCTCTCCTTAGCCGCTTGGCCAATTATACTAATCTGACACAAGGAGCAAAGGAACATGAAGAGGCAGAGAACATCACTGAAGGGAAAAAGAAGCCCACCAAGGTGAGGCCTTAGAATAGTAAGGCAAGTTAAAAGAGCCCCATATAGAAGAGAGGAAAAAATGTCCTGGGTATCACTCTTTGCTCAAGAGCTATTGAACACTTTGTATATGCCAGCCATGTGAGGGGTGAGTTCTGTAATGTGTAGCTGGGAGATGAGCATTCCAGGGAAAGGGACTAGCACTTCAAAAGGAAAGTGTCCACACCCATGAAAATGTGGAACAAAATTACAAGTTAGCTTTCTGGTTGTTCGGGAGTAAAGCAACACTCAGATCTTTTTATCAACTCCATTTACCAACTACTGTGAAAGATTTATGCCACGTTCTGAAGAAATTCCATCAAGTCATTATCCTTTTTTTTTTTTTTTAAGAAAAAACTAATGCCCTTGAAGAACAGAAACTTTTAAATTGTTGGAGATACACCTAAAAGTTTGTGATAGGATTCCTATGTAAAAACATGTGGAGATCTCTGTAAAGTTAAAATATGTATCTGTAGAAATAATAAGTATAGTGATAGACATTTGTTAAATGGAGATTTTGTATGTGCCTATTTAAAGATACTGCTTAAACTTTTCATCTCTGTTTTGCAATTAAAATTATAGTTAGGGCACAAGTTTTTATATAAATGTAGAGGGATGAATCAGCTCTTCTAGATGACTACATGACTACATCTTTCTTTCCAGACTCCCCAGATGGGTACCTTCATGGGTGTCTACCTCCCATGTCTACAAAATATTTTTGGAGTGATCCTGTTTCTGCGCCTTACATGGGTGGTGGGCACAGCTGGAGTTCTGCAGGCCTTTGCAATTGTCCTTATCTGCTGCTGCTGTGTAAGTCCTAAGTTGACCCCTGGAAATCACCTGGAACATGCAAGAGCTCAAGGGTATCATGCTTTAACCTCTTAGGGAATAAAAGAAAGAATACATACTGGGAAAATACTCATGATCCCAACAGGAGAGATTATTTTGGTATTAAAATCTAAAGGATTTTCAGTTTAGTCAGTTACTCACTGCTTATATCTGTAATATACTGTACTCAAAATTACAAAGAAAGGCTTCCCTTGGAAGTAGAAGATACAGCCCCTGACTTCAGAAGACACTTCTGAAGACAACGCTTCAGAAGACAAACCATTTGAATTTGATAATGCTAGTGTTGTGACAGAAAATGTGTTAGAAAATGAGATGTATTACTCCACTGCAGGACCAGCAAACAGCTGATTGTTGTTTGGGGGTAAGAAGTATTTATTTTGAAGTGTCATCCCTTACCCCTTCCCCAGAAATTGGGATGTTATTTCCAGGTCTTCTTTCCATTATACTGAGAACATTCTGGTCTTCCTTTAATTTAAATTCCTCTTATCTGTGTATCCCAGCTACATCTCTCAATTTTGTTGTAAATTGATAGATTATTATAAACATCTTTTATTAGTAAGCTGTCTGCTGACTTATTACTGTCACCATCACACACTCCCTGTACATTTTGCTCAACTGACTACCATGCAGAGCAGGGTAGGCGGACGTAGTCCACATCATTCATGACTCAGTTTTTTCTTTCAGTTTCTTAGTCCTGAAACTTGAGGGCCATGTTTGACTCCTTGATTGCTTGTCATATCTCATCAGGTATCAAGGCCAGTGAGGTCTCCCTCTGAAATCTCTTTTGTTCAACCCCTTCTTTATATTCCTACTTCTACCACTGCAGTCCTTACCTCTCACTGAACTACTGTATTAGCCTGCTAACAAGTCATTCTGCCTCCATCTGCCCCCTATCTGCAGTCCATTCTGTACTCTGCCACTATCAGGTAATGTTTTTTAAAACAGAGTTCTTGTGAACTCAGAAGTCTTCAGTGGTTCTCGTTACTGAATATTATTCTTGTATTGTAGCCAGTGTTTAGTCAGTTTCCAATCTGTTTTCCAAGTTTTAACTAGAAGATCAGGGTAGGATCAGTGGTTCTTTATAGCACCTAACCCACTGATTACCATGAAGGAGCATTTTAACGGACTGCTCCAGATACCGGTACTGTGACTAGTGCAGTGATGAAGCTCATCGTCTCATTTCCATACCACTGAGGATGAGGAACTCCCTCCATATAAGTATGTAGAGTTGAATATCCGACAAGTGCTCTGAGACCTGCAGATGGGAAAGTAATATGGAAATGCTGTCTTTGTATAGTAACAGCCTTCTCTCTTCTCTTTCTTTATAGACGATGTTGACTGCTATCTCCATGAGTGCCATTGCCACTAATGGAGTGGTGCCAGGTCAGTAGCTGAGACTGGATTTCATGGATTGTCACTGATTACTGTGTGTTTATGCTATAAAGATAGAGGTGCAGACTTCCAAGGAATGTTATTTATTTAGTCTGTTGGCCACAGGCACTACTGTTTGACTTGAGAAACCATCTTTTAAAAAAAAAAAATCTTTATTTTTTAAGCTAGAATATCTCATTTCTACTGCATTTTTAGCTTCTTTTAGTTAGAATTTATATTTTATTCAGCTATCTGATGCCTGTGGTAAATAGCATCTGATTTTTTCTTGGTAATACTGACAAAATTGTGCTGCTTTATGTGGGATATTAGATGTGTAGCATGAAGGTTTCATCTTTTCCTTCCTACTGGGAAATCTACTTTTTATCACATTCAGGGTGTTTAAAAGCCTGAAGCATTTATCCTTTTTTACAACTTGTTTACATTCCTGTTACTAGCATACTTGCTTTATCTTGTTCACCTTCTGTTTTACCTTCTAGCTGGAGGCTCATACTTTATGATTTCCCGAGCACTGGGCCCAGAGTTCGGTGGAGCTGTTGGCCTCTGCTTTTATCTTGGTACCACATTTGCAGCAGCTATGTATATCCTTGGTGCCATTGAAATTTTTCTGGTGAGTAATGGCTTAATTGTGGTCTATAGTATGGAAGAGTTACAGACTTGGACTTATATTGCTATTTGATAGCAAAGCTTTTGAGAAATCATCTATTGGAATCAATCAAGTGATTGATTGCTGACCTGTTACTGACTGCCTACTGGGAGCATGAGTCAGAGAGGCTGAGGGTATCCTTTGGCTGCCTACTCCCTCCCCGCCACCCCGTCACCAGCACCCTGCCACCTCACCCAAAAGGTAAGGTCTCAGAGGCAAGACATGCTAATGGGGAAAAAGTAAAATAAAGTTTATCTCTTTTCATGTTTTTATCCCAGTGACATAAAATGTTTGTTTATTTATTCACTAGGATATATTTTTTACTATTTAAGGTAACAAGAGCAGAAGTAGGACTCAAGAAAATCTTTACAGTTACTTTCTATAACACTTTGGATAAGCTATTAATATATCCCTTGTTTCTTCCATTTGGAAGTGTAAGTATTCAGAATAGCATGTAGGCTAATCAATGATACCCTATTTTTGTAGGCATTTTAGATCGAAACAGGAATTAGGCTATGTCTCCAGTCACTTTCTGTCTCAGTTTTGCTTTCGTTTGTGAAAGCAAATGCAAACAACAGCAGCAACCCTTTGATTACTTTGAATGACTTCACTTTCTCCTTTTTTTGCTTAACAGATATATATCGTCCCTCGAGCTGCCATCTTTCACAGTGACGATGCGCTCAAGGAGTCAGCAGCCATGCTGAACAACATGCGTGTCTACGGGACAGCCTTCTTGGTCCTCATGGTGTTGGTGGTGTTCATCGGCGTGCGCTATGTGAACAAGTTTGCCTCACTCTTTCTGGCCTGTGTCATTGTGTCCATCTTGGCCATCTATGCTGGAGCCATCAAGTCTTCGTTCGCCCCTCCACACTTCCCGTACGTGTCTCTCTGACTAAGCATCATTATTAGGTAGCCATTAACAGTGTCTGGTGATGTGATCATTTCAAAGCAGAATTTCACAGTTTTGCTGAGATTTCCCTCTTGGATAAGCCCAGTTAGATCTGTGCAGGAAGCCTCTGAGGAAGCTCTGTGTGTCATCTTCCTTATGTCCCAAGCATAGAATTGGCAGCTGTGGCCATCATTTGGATATAGATAGTAGGTTTTTCAAAACCTCCTGATAATGATTATGTATATTTGAACTATTCATGAAGGGCTTTCAAACAGCATAGTTACTGTCAGCAACCTTGATAGAATATTTAAATGTTAGATTCCTTTTATTAATGAAAAATCAAGAGAGTCAAGAAAACCTTAATTCCTACCTAAGTATTTACAATTGAATTTTTTATTTTGTTTTTAGTACAATAATGAACTCTCTAGTCACAAAATAAAGGGAAATAAATGTCACATCATTTGCATATATATCTGTTTCTATATAAATTATATGACATACATAAGTAGTACAGGTGCCTTAATGTATACTTTTTGAAGTAGAAATGGGTTTGTACAGATATGTGACTCAAAGGCTCACCTGTGTTCCGTTTGCCTAGTGGCATAGGAACTAGCCAGCACTGAGTATTGCTTATAACCTTGTTATAGTGCCTGTCTTTGAAAAATCATCCAAATAATCCAGGGATCACACTCATCAGTCTTATGTTGATTTAATCTGATTACTGAAAAACAGATTTTTTAGATGAAAAAACCGGTCCAGAGAAATTAAATGACTTGCCCCAAAGTTAATGATTGGCAGAGCAAGAACACAAACCTTGTGGTTTGCTGACTCCCAGTCCAGTATTCCTTCTCCTGTGCAATGTGCTATCAGTAATGAGTCCATGATAAATTTTCAGTCTGCTCATCCAGGAGCTGTAAGTAACTGGAGGTCCACTTGAGTCATAGAAATACTAAAGTCTGTATTCTGGCTGTATCTTAACTTAGGAAATTCCATTTTCCTCAAGTTTTCCTTTGATGTGTCTCCTCTTTTTTGGTGGGCAAAATTCATGTGTGGTATTTTCTTTAAAATATTTCAGCAAAACAAGTCTAAAAACCTAGAGAAATGCATAAAACAAGACTGGGAAATGTTGGGAGTTATTGAAGCTGAGTGACAGGCACATGATTTATCACATATGTATGCTATCATTTTGCAGATTTCAAAAGTTGCTTTTTTCCTCCTGAGAGTTATTTTAACTGTGGGTTTATTATTCCTTTATTTGTATTTATATCTTTGGTTTAAATAAAAAAAATAAAATGAACAGTCGGTATTTGTATTATCCTTAAATATCCTCACTCCAGCTAGGTCTAGGCTTAAGTTCAAAAACAGTGTTCTATTAGGCCATAGAGGGATGGCCTAATTATAGCCAAGCTGTCTTCCCTGAAACAGTATCCAGAAGATTTGACCTTTTTCTGTATATTTTCAAAGGGGTTGTTATGAGCATAAGGCTTTTTCTTAGGCCAAAATGAAAGAGGTGGATGTGTGTGTGTGTGTGTGTATAAGAAGAACAAAAGGACTCTTAAGATTTATTTTAGACCCTGCTGCTGCTAAGTTACTTCAGTCGTGTCCGACTCTGTGCTACCCCTTAGATGGCAGCCCACCAGGCTCCCCCGTCCCTGGGATTCTCCAGGCAGGAGTACTGGAGTGAGTTGCCATTGCCTTCTCCGATTTTAGACCCAACATTTGGTTAATAACCTAGAAACTCTATGAGATGACTCAGCACAGCATCTTCAGACAGTTCCTGTATTTGAATTCTGTTATTACTGCCCACCACCTGTGTGCGCTCAGGCAGACTACTTTTTCTCCCTAAATTTCAGTTCCTCCACAATGTAAAAATACTAGAACATATTTTGTGAGATGGCTATAAGGGTTAGGTTGGCAGAAAATGTACGATACCATTTACAGAGCTAGTCAATACTAGTTCTTTTCTCACCCCAAGACAGTAAAAACTCTTCAAGATGAGATTTTTTTTTTCCTTTGCAAGCATATATATACTAACCTATTTCTAAACTATTTTCTTTTTTAGAATAGTTTTTCCTCAGCTTTAGTTTTCTTTGTGTTCTTTTTCACTTAGGGTCTGCATGCTGGGCAACCGCACCCTTTCATCGAGACATATTGATGTTTGCTCAAAGACCAAGGAGGTTAACAACATGACAGCACCGTCGAAGTTATGGGGCTTCTTCTGCAACTCAAGTCAGTTTTTCAATGCCACTTGTGATGAGTACTTTGTTCATAATAACGTCACTTCGATCCAGGGCATCCCTGGTTTGGCTAGCGGTGTCATTACAGGTGAGTTAGGAGGTTTGGGGACACGTTTCTTACTCTTCTATTATCCATCAACACTCACTGCCACAGTGCCACTTCCCTTCTTAAATTCAGCATACAACTCAGTTCAACATCTTTCTGCTTTTCTGTTAATGAATTTATCCTTTTTCAGGACATCTTTGTAGCATTGTCTGCTAAAATTTACTGTTCTTGAAAGCAGAGGTGAACAAATGACTTTTAAACTTAATAAAGTATTCTATGTGTTAACACATTGTAAAGTTGTCAGTTTTTCCAACGGTGACAGCTAGAATTACTTTAATGTCATCAAACCCACATGTGTTTTCCTGACTCATCTGAATTTTTGAAATTCGTTCCTTAAGTGATTTCTGTCTTAACTGTCTGGTCCACAAATTTCTTTGCATGTCAGCAAGTTTACACTAAGGTGTTAGCATCGATACTTAATTTTTTTTTTTTTTAATAAACTTTGTAAGGGCATTCAGCTTAGTCTGGTTAACTTTTGCTAATTTGCATTGATAAACGTAACTGTTTGTACATACCGAAGTATTTATCAAACTACATTTGAACCAGATGGGAAAGGGCACCAGGTTTTTATTTTTGTGTACTTTACTATATGACGTGTATGTGCATATATCTGTGCTCTATAGAAGCAAACATACCCTTAAAAACCACATAAATGACAGATCTGATTTAGAATACTGTTGGCTAGAAAATTATCCAGTTGTGTCCTTTCCATACTGCTACTGCTTATACACCCTTTGTTCCCACTGCAGAGAATCTTTGGAGTAATTATCTACCAAAGGGAGAGATCATTGAGAAGCCCTCAGCCAAATCTTCTGATGTCTTAGGCAGCTTAAACCATGAGTATGTCCTTGTGGACATCACCACCTCTTTCACTCTTCTGGTGGGCATCTTCTTTCCCTCTGTCACAGGTAAGCACATGGGCTGCTGCCCGTTTCACAGGTGGTAGACCCGCGAAGGGATTTTTCTTAGGAGACAAAGCTATGTTCTCGGGATTCCTAGATTTTCCTCTAGTCTTTGATAGCAGTTCAGATATCAGTGTCTAGGAACTAACGAAGTTAACTTGTTCTTTTTTCCTTTTTTAAAGGCATCATGGCAGGATCAAACAGATCTGGGGATTTGAAAGATGCTCAAAAGTCCATTCCCATTGGCACTATCCTCGCCATCCTGACCACCTCCTTTGTCTGTATCCTTTTGCTGGATCTAGTTTGAGTTTTAGTTACAGGAACAGCCATAGAACAAGGGTGATCAGTATTCTTATCCTGGTAATAAAGATATCTGCTTTCTACCCCCTCACTTCACACCAGATAATCTACCCGTGAAAGTTGCTTTATCGTGTCTGACTCTTTGTGACCTCATGGACTTAGTCCATGGAACTCTCCAGGCCAGAATACTGGAGTGGGTAGCCTTTCCCTTCTCCAGGGGATCTTCCCAACCCAGGGATCGAATCCAGATCTCCCACTTTGCAGGCGGATTCTTTACCAGCTAAGCCACAAGGGAAACCCAGATAATCTACCTACCTTATCTCTAAAACTCAAGAAAGAATTTATGAGATTAGTGAATTTAGCCACTCATTTTACTGATAGAAATATCCTGAGTGTTTATGTTCATCTTAGAGGGTGAATGGCAGTTTCCTTGACTCTCAGTGTCTTTTAGATTTAAGCAATGTTGTCCTTTTTGGTGCATGTATTGAAGGTGTTGTCCTCAGAGACAAGTGAGTAATTGATTTCTTTTACAGCCACCTATCTATCTTCCATTATGTCTGATCATCCCATACAGCACCAAGACAGTTATAAACTCAAAACCCACCTGAGATGTGTATCACAAGTAACAATAGAAAGTACATATATATAGGTCCCCAAAAGAGAGGCCAGTATGTTGTTGTATATATGCAACAGGTATTCTTCAATAAAGCAGTGGATTTGTCTGAATACTGAGGATTTTCCTGTACGATAAGAGCTGTTGGAAAACTAAGACTAAAAGTAAAAGAGGGCAAATAATAAAAATTTAAAAATTTAAGTTTCTGTTTTCTCTATGAGACATAAGGGTGTCTGCTTGGCATTCTGAATAAAAGCTTGAAACTTACTTTCTTCATTTCTATCATACAGGCTACTGGTATTTTTCCTTTCTCATCTGTGAGCATAAAAAATTATAAATAGAAAAAAATTGAGTGAATGTCTATCTAGCATTTTCATCCAAAGTTATTTCCAGGTTAAACATCCCCACTCTGATTTCTCTCCCAGGTTTGGAGATGCTGTGAAAGGTAATCTGGTGGTAGGAACCTTATCTTGGCCATCCCCGTGGGTGATTGTTATTGGCTCCTTCTTCTCCACATGTGGGGCTGGACTTCAGAGTCTCACAGGAGCACCGAGGCTGCTACAGGCTATAGCCAAGGATAACATCATACCCTTTCTGAGGGTGAGTGACCCTCTTCTATGCCCTCTTCCTTTTTTCTCAGGTTTTAAGAGAAACTGATCTTCATAGGCTTAGAAATCAATGGGCTGTGTAATACGAAGATGGGTTTTAGCACAAGACTCTGTATAGCCCTCTAAATCTCTAGTATGAGTTTATATGTGAGTGGAGCTACCACAGTTGTAATGGTGTTATCTTAAAGATTCTGAAACTATAGCATAGAGGAACAAGGGAGCATTGACTCAAACCTTTCCCACACTCATCTGTCTGATACTTCACTTCTATGTACAGGTTTTTGGTCACAGCAAAGCCAATGGGGAACCTACCTGGGCTTTACTTCTAACTGCTGCCATTGCAGAACTGGGAATCCTTATTGCCTCCCTGGATCTCGTGGCTCCAATTCTTTCCATGTAAGAGCCAGTTATTCTCTTCATTTGTTGTTGCATATGTGATGTCTAGGTTCATGGGAATTCCCTGGTGGTCCAGTGGTTAGGACCCCATGCTTTCACTGCCAAGGGCACAGGTCCAATCCCTGGTCAGGGAACTGAAATCCTACAAGCTACGCAGTGTGACTAGGAAAAAAAAAAAAGATAGGTGCAGTTTGGTCTCATCTATGTTTTTAAAAACATAATAAACAGAGTAAAATATGCAAGGAGTGCTAAATGTTAGCGGTTATGATTGTGAATTTTCTCCCAAGTTTTTTTTTTCTATACTTTTCTGCAAAAAAACAGATACTATGATAATTTGAGGGGGAAAACTTTCATTAAAGCTTAGCTTATTTTCTGGCCCTCTAGGTTATTTTCAGTGTGCTGAGGATAAGCATAAGATGACTAAGACACAACCTCAGAGAACTGATGGTAGATAAAGAAACTAGTGGTCCTTGTCTAGTGTGATGAATACTGTGGTCAGGGTGAACACTGCATGCTCTATGAGCTCTACAGTGGTCCACCTAACTGGACTGAGAATCAGGAAAGGTTTTCTGCAGGAAGTGATGCTTATATCATGAAGTGAAGGGGTGAGTGAAGGGGTGAAAGAGATTCCAGGCAGGGAATGTGTGTGAAGGAATTGAGAGATGAAATAGTACGGTGCATTCAGAGAAGTGAAAGTCTGACTTTGAGAGTGAAAGGTGCAAGTAGGGTAAGTGCAGAGCAGGGAAGTAAGCGGAAGTGGATCACAGAGGACCTGGAACTCTTCCTGAAAGTAGTGGATAATCCTTTGAGGACAAAATGGTCATATTTCTATTTCATAATGATGAATTCTGTATAAAAGATAGGTTAGGAGGAGGCCAAAATTGAGCCAGAAGTTGGAAGTTTCCAGTGCCAGTCAGAAGCATGTTTAATCCAACAAAGAACAAATGAGAGCCTGAATATGCTGATAGAAGTAGAGGTGGAAAGGAGAGGGGAAAAGTTTAGAGTTCTGTAAATAGGGGGAATCCATATGACTTGATAAGTGAATTTGGAACAAAGTTGAGTAGTGAAGAGGAAACTGAGTATTATCCCAAGAGTAACTGGATAAAAAGTGGTAGTGTCTTTCACTGAGTGAGAACTTAGAAGGTTGAGCAAGTTTGTGGGGAGGTGAAGTTTTTCTGCACTCTATTGTTAATCAAAGGCTAGTGGGCTAGAACAAAGGCTTAAATACAGCGAAGCTCTCTAGTTATTTAAAATAATCCTTGAAGAATTATTTTACAATAATAATCATTCCTCATACTTTTTATTCTGCCAGGTTTTTTCTCATGTGTTACCTCTTTGTGAATTTGGCATGTGCCTTGCAAACATTGCTTCGAACACCCAACTGGAGACCCCGGTTCCGCTACTACCACTGGTAAGTCTGCTTTTTTTCTTCTTCCCCATATTTGGAGAGAACTCATCATTGAACTTGAAAACTAGGAGATTCTGAACTCTCAATCCAGTTTTTTTTCTTGGCCATCTGTTTCATAACTGTCTCTTTTAGCTTCCTGTGTTCACATGAATTTCCGCCATCCTACTGTGTTTTTTTAGTACATAGTTCAGGCTCTCATTTCTTCTTTGTTGGATTAATTAAATAAGTTTAATACATGGTTTTATAATAGCTTATAATACTCAGTTGAGAATAAAGGTCAAAACTATGAAATAAATATTTCCAGGCTGCTGTGTTCCTCAGTTTAAAACAACCTACCTTTTGCTTATCGGATTGCCTGTTTACATCTTAGCTGAGCCCTGAGCTTCATTCCTTTCCATTTATCCTCTTCTCTTCATCAGTTTTCCTCAGTGTTCATTCTCAGACTCTCTTCCTTATGACAATTTTATTTAATTAAAGAGTATGAGCTGTGTCTCTGGTGGCTCAGTGGTAAAGAATCCATCTGCCAGTGCAGAGGACCATGGGTTCGATCCCTGGTGTGGGAAGATCCCATATGCTGCGGAGCCACTAGGCCCATGCACCACAACTTTTGAGCCTGTGCTCTAGAGCCCACGTCCGGCAACTAGTAAAGCCTGAGCGCCCCAGAGCCTGTGATCCGCAACAAGAGAAACTACCACAATGAGAAGCCTCTGCACGACAGAGAAAAAGCCCTGTGCATCAGTGAAGACCCAGCACAACCAAAAATAAATAGATAAATAAATAAAATTATTTTTTTAAAAAAGAAGAAGAACACATTCGAGTAAGTATTTTTTTTTTAAAGAGTATGAGCCTATGGCATCGATGACCTGAGTTCAAGTTTAGCTCTACTATTTCCTAGCTTTGTAGCTTTCATCAAAGCACATAACCACATAAAATTTCATTTTATTCACTAATAAAATGGTACTAATCATATTATCTATCTCATAGGATTGTCTTGAGATAATCTAAGGTGCTTAGCACAGTGCCTGGTAGGTAGTAAAGCTCTTAATGAGATGTTGCTACTGCTATTGCTGTTGCATTCACATTTCAGTCCTTAAAGGAACTATCACATTTTTAGCTACCATCCCATTTCTTTTCTTTCATAGCTAGAAGTTCTTTAATATGTCCTATTATATACTTATTTGCACATTCCTCTTTGCTGACTTTTTCCTTGATCCCTTTCTAGCTTCACTTACCAGGGGTGGGCAGTGATGTGACCTTTATCTGGCACAATTTTAGATCATCAACTGATCTTAATACCATTAATCCTCATTCTAGATTTAATGTTAGTTAAAAGTTCATTATGAACTTTTTTTGTGTATTACCAGTTGCTTTTGTTTTTTTTCCTCTTTCTCTTTACACCCTATATTTTAATTCATTGGATCTAATCTTCTCCAGATTAACAACTGCTCTGTTTGTTCTTTGAAATTTATCATACAACTTAGTTCATTCTTTATACAGTACAACTTCAGTAAATGTAGTTGTCTATCTAATTTATTTAATCAAAACAAGAATTTCATTATTTTCTTCCAAGTTACCTATATAAAGTAAGGAAACTAATGGCAGATTTTATTTCAGTGGGTTCTGTGGGTATGCAAATAAATTTTCATAAAGTTTTTAGAAATATTCACATGAAATGCTTTTTTTCCTAAAGATCATAGAGTTGTTAATAATTCTGACTACATGTCCCATCCCTGCTTTGCCATGTAGGTATTAATTGTCCTCGTAACTGCAGATGACTTTTGTAGCATCCTGGTTCATTTATGTATTATTCCAGCAATAGGAAACATCAGCACTAAGGAGCTTCCCTGTGGCTCAAACAGTAAAGAATCTGCCTGCCAAAAAAAAAAAAGAATCTGCCTGCAATGTGGGAGACGTGACTTTCAATCCCTAGGTCAGGAAGATCTCCTGGAGAAGGGAATGGCAACCCACTCCAGTATTCTTCCCTGAAGAATCCCATGGATGGAGGAGTCTGGTGGGCTACAGACCATGGGGTTGCAGAGTTGGACACGACTGAGCAACTAACACTTTCACTTTCTTTTCAAGGATGCTTTGGGGCTCAATGCAGATCTACTGATTGTTCCCAATCCATGATAAGATAACTATAAAAACTAAGAGAGAAGGACTTCCTTGGTGGTCCACTGGTTAAGACTGTGTATTTCCACTGCAGGGGGAATGGGGTCAATCCCTGGCTGGGGAAACTAAGGTCCTGCATGCCTCATGGCACAGTGCCCCCCTTGCCTCCCCGACACACACATGGGAAAAAATGTTTAGAAACTTTTATACCAATTTGACATTGGCACGGCATCCAAACATATAACATTTTTTTCTAGTAATTCAATTTTACTGCATTTTATAGAGGTTCTGTCTACAACATATTGGAGTTTTAAAAAATTTTTCACCAGTTTAAGAAGCACCTCTATCACAGGCTTCTCTTATAGCTGCTTAGAAAAAACATTTTTTATTTGTTTTTGTCTTTAATTTTCTAGGGCACTCTCTTTCATGGGAATGAGTATCTGTCTGGCTCTGATGTTCATTTCTTCCTGGTATTATGCCATCGTAGCTATGGTAATAGCTGGTATGATCTACAAATACATCGAGTACCAAGGGTGAGTCTGTTGATACAATCTTGATTGATGCTAAAACTATGGAAACTGGCTAGTTTGGTTAGAGCCATACCAGTGAAAGTTACATTAGGGATCCAGATAACTTTATTCATCTGTACCTAAATTTTGATCATAAGGGGAAACTATTGAGAAAATATGGATCAATGAAAAAGTAAAAGGAGGTACTGAAATAATAATGATTCAGTTCAGTTCAGTTGCTCAGTCATGTCCGACTCTTTCTGACCCCGTGAATCACAGCATGCCAGGCCTTCGTGTCCATCACCAACTCCTGGAGTTTACCCAAACTCATGTCCATCGAGTCAATGATGCCATCCAGCCATCTCATCCTCTGTCATCCCCTTCTCCTCCTTTCCCCAATCCCTCCCAGCATCAGAGTCTTTTCCAATAATGATTAGTATTAAACAAATATAAATATTCTTGCTTATCTCTTCAGGCAAGGAATTGTGTCTGAGATGAAAAAGAAATCAGTCCTGAATAACTTGGTAACAACTTCATTAACAGCATGCCCAAATTAGGAATAAATAACACTCTGATTTAGATTACATTGAGTTTTGCTTTCTCTGCATTATTTTTTAAATAATTTGAATTTTGGATCTATAGTAATTTCCTAAGCCAAATTGCTATTTAGCATTCTTGCTTTTCAGCAGTTACATCGCAGGACAAGTGAGTGGCCCTCTCAGCGTTTATTCTGAACCGTTGTGCAGTGCAGTGTGTTGATGGAGGAGAGTGTTGATCTGCGTACAGTGGGCTCATTGTGTTAGTAGTGAGCATCATATAAATAGCTAATGGGAGTTTTAATCTACTTTGTGTGTATGTTACTTTTAAATAAAGTAAACTTTAGTTTTCGATTGTACTTGCTAGATTTTAAGTCTGTCTCTGCTCTTTTCACCTCTTTTTCTCAGAGCTGAGAAAGAATGGGGTGATGGTATCCGCGGGCTGTCCCTCAGTGCAGCCCGATTTGCTTTGCTTAGGCTGGAAGAAGGACCACCACACACTAAAAACTGGAGGTAAAAAAAAAATCAACAGGATTGGCACACAGAATTGTGTACTTCATTGATTACAGCATAAGGAAATCGTGTGACCCAAGGAATTTGTGTAATGAACCTGTTTTGACTGATTCTAAATCCTTGATCTCTGTGACCTTTTAGTTATATGATACATGATCTAGACTTCTACCCTTTTCATTCTTCCTTCAAGACTGATCAACTTGAGATAATACTGGGAAAATTCAGAATGGCTATACAGCCTCATCATTTTCTCTAATCTCTTCCTCTGTCAAAGTATATGTTTTATTCAGTTCTCCTAAATTAAAGGGTAGGATTGTCATTCTGTCCTCAGATCCAAAGTGTTTTCTCATCCTGCCATCCCCCTGCCAACCTCTTTGCAGGCCTCAGCTGCTTGTATTGCTGAAACTAGATGAAGACCTACACGTCAAGCATCCTCGTCTCCTCACCTTTGCTTCACAGCTTAAGGCAGGAAAGGGTCTCACAATTGTGGGCTCTGTCATCGTTGGGAACTTCCTGGAGAACTATGGTGAAGCTTTAGCTGCTGAGCAGGTAATAATCAAGGCTTAATGACCTAGTAGAATTTAATTTAGCTTATGGTTTTGTGCAGCTGAATCATAAGACCTCAGATTTCTAAGTTGATCCCTTTCCTGAACAACCTAAGAGGTGTCCTTCTTGTGCTGACTTGTATGGTCATATTCTCCAAATGATAAGGTGAACCAGAAGATAATAATTTATTCTTCCCATTTAAAAACTTTCTAAACTATAAGATTATCAAGGCTAAGCACTGTTTCCAAATAGACTCCAGACATTGGCTCAGCCCTGAGAGAAGTCACATAAATAAATCATCCCTTGAACCATGTTGATAATTCCTCTCAGTCTAGTTGTGACACCAAGGAGCAAATGAGCACATTTTCTTCCTCTTTACTAATCTTAATACATGGTAGCAGAACCAGGATCCTTTTGCCAAGTCTGATTAGCTTATGGGAATTAAAGTTCTTCCTGAAGAAGAAAGTAGTTACCATTCTAATATTTATTATAAGCAATAGATAGAACTACCCTGGGGAAGTTTCAATTGCATTTTAAAAATTTTACTGAGGGACTTCCCTGGTGGCCAAGTAGCTTAGACCCCATGCTTCCAATGCAGAGGGGCAGGTTTCAATCCCTGGTCATAGAGCTAGACCCACATGCCACAACTAGAGAAGTCTGAGTGCCGCAGTGTGAATTTACCAGCACAGCTTAAATAAACAAGTAAATGTAATAAAAAAAATTTTTTTAATTTACTGGATTTCATTTTAGAATGAAATGTTTAGCTTTGAAACACTAAAACTAGAAATGCTGAAGAAACAGTCCAGAATGGATCATAAAAATAAATGAAAAGCACAGTATTAGAAATCAAGCGACACTAGTGAATCTAGATACACCCTGACTTAATCTGTGCCTTTGGGAAAATCATCCATTTTCCATATCATTATTCCCTTCACCATTCCACCAAGAGAGTGAAGTAAAAGAAATACAAGTGTCATTAATAGTCACCATTAAAATATCAAAAGGAATGTGGAAATAGGAGAAACAAAAAAATAAAACATACCTGAGAAAATTCTTAAGTGAAACTGAATCATCATATTGAATTTCTAGTCATATGAGTCAGAGCAAGACTGACACTGAGGAAGATATGTTCACACTAACCCTGGGCCATTAAGGAATACTGAATATTCGCTTTGTGAAGATCCCTGTTCTCAGTTTGTTTGGTATGTTAGAAAGAAAAGCAGAAGGGAGGGGAATGTAGAGGATCTCCATGTAGACGACTATCTCTGTACGTAGTAAGCACCTGAAAAGTAAAAAGGTGAAGGAGAATAAAATTTCATTGGGATAAATTAAACTTTTTTAACTGTTCTGTACAAGATATGATCTTATACAGAGTTTGGAAAGAGGAGGGGAATATAATACGGAGAAGAAGTCAGAAGTTAAAAGGCCCAGGATAAAGTGATCCAGTTCTGCGGTTCTGGTCCTCTCTTTCAGACCATAAAGCATCTAATGGAGGCAGAGAAGGTGAAAGGGTTCTCGCAGCTGGTGGTGGCCGCCAAACTGAGGGAGGGCATTTCCCACCTCATCCAGTCATGTGGCCTTGGGGGCATGAAGCACAACACAGTGGTGATGGGATGGCCAAATGGCTGGCGCCAAAGTGAAGATGCTCGAGCTTGGAAGACTTTTATTGGTACAAACCACTTCTTGGACTATCTTGAGGGCCCAAGTAGAGGATATACTCTGACCCCATGCTCCAGCCTTGTACAGGAGAAATTCTGTCGTTGCTGAAACATAGCCTTATAAGGGCACCTGAGTAACTGCTGGGCTTCCCTGGAGGCACAGTGGTAAAGAATCCACCTGCCAATGCAGGAGATGCAAGAGACTCAGGTTCAATCCTTGGGTTGGGAAGATGCCCTGGAGGAAAAAATGGCAACTTACTCCAGTATTCTTGCCTGGAAGATTCCATGAACAGAGGATCCTGGTGGGCTACTGTCTTTGGGGTCAGAAAGAGTCAGACATGACTGAGTGAGCAGACGAGCACAAATAACTATCAGTAGTAATAACTGATTGTACTCAGCTCCTCCAGCCTCACGTAATGTTCATCAGTTGTTTATCCTGCCAAGTCTTGTGTTAGGGATCATCTCTGAAACTGTCGTATTTCCACGTGTGGTCTCCCACACTGGCATTCTCACAGGAGTTGGAGGAAGTGTTCTTCAGCATCAGAATCTCCCAAATTCACAAAGCCCCCACCTTAGAAATATAGTAATCAGAATACACCTAGTGATGTAAGTCATAGCTCTCAGTCTAATTCTGTTAGCTGTTCAGATTTTTATTAATAAATTTTGTTACTTGATTTGGTATAACCTACTGTGTAAACAGGAACCCTACTCAGAGGACTGTAAAGGGGCATTACCCTTTCTTTGCAGACATGGTAGGAAGCAAGGCAAGCCTGAGGATTCATCTCTGCTTATCCCAAGTCTCTATTTTTTCTCTAGGCACAGTTCGAGTGACAACTGCTGCCCATCTGGCCCTGCTGGTGGCCAAAAACATCTCCTTCTTTCCCAGCAATGTGGAGCAGTTTTCTGAGGGCAACATTGATGTGTGGTGGATTGTGCACGATGGGGGGATGCTCATGCTATTACCATTCCTACTGAAACAGCATAAGGTATTTTGACACCTTTTTTTAAAAAGTCTCTCTCCCTCAACTTCTGTCCTGGTTGGTTCACTAGACAGTTTTTTTCTTTCATTCTGTAATGTTGGGGATTATTCTTGGCCTTCCATAATCCCAGATTCAACCTTATGAGAAATAGTTTTCTTTGTAGTTGATATCTAACCATCTCCAAGGGAAATTCAGCAAGTTTATTAAGCCCTTGTGAAAAAACATTAACAAGTGAACATGTCCTGTTTAAAAAAAAAAAAAAGAGAGCAAAGTGCTGGAAACCTAAGGGGTATGTGTGTCTTACTCATCCTTTGCTAAGACTGAAGTTTAAAATAGTAAATATAGCCAGTGTCTGTCTTGGCCTGGCCCCACCTCTCCCTTGAGGTATTTTCTTCTGTTCTTTCTGTTCCTTCCTTAATGAACTTTTTTGCCACAGGGAAAAACTAAACAGTATATTCTGCGCAGTGTCGTTAGTGTGCCATCTAAGTTCAGTTCAGTCGCTCAGTCGTGTCCGACTCTTTGCGAGCCCATGAGTCACAGCAGGCCAGGCCTCCCCGTCCACCACCAACTCCCGGAGTTCACTGTTAATGTGTCACATTCTATCTTTTCCATTTTGCCAGTTTTTTTCTTGTTTAAACTGCATTTAATGTGTTCATAGTCAAACTTTTGCCCAAGTACAATAACATAGCAAGTAAGAAGCTAGGAACAAATACCTTGATACTATTCAAGGTTGTTCTAGGCAAAAATGCCATTTGAGTAACTCTTTTTCTGCTTCCTTGCATTTAATTTCCCATGTATATATGTCACTTCCTCAGGTGTGGCGAAAATGCAGCATACGGATCTTCACAGTAGCCCAGCTAGAAGACAATAGTATTCAGATGAAGAAGGACCTGGCCACCTTCTTGTATCACCTTCGCATTGAGGCAGAGGTGGAAGTGGTAGAGATGGTGAGAAAGCTGAGTTTGAGATCAGAGAAGCTACCCTCCTCCCATGTCCCACCCTGTTGTTCTAGAATCTCTTCTAGTCTGGGAATTTCTTCAGCTGCAAATGTGGATTAATCCCTTAGTTCCAACAAAACTCTAGTATATTGATCTAGATAAGTATAGCACATATGTGGTGTGTATTTGGTGGTGGTTTTAAGTTTTGCTTTCTTGTTAATTATAGTCCTGTTTCTGCCAGATTCTTGTCTTCTTAATACAGTTTTATTACATTTCTATTCATATATTCATGCTAAAGTCACACATAGCTTTTTTTTTTTAATAACCTGGCAGTATTAAAGTAACAGGATTTTGTGTTTTGTGGTTCAAGGAAACACATATGTAATGGTTAGATTGTGGGAGAGACTCAGAGCTCTGGATTTGACCTACAGGCCACAGCATTGTTTTATGTAGCTCAGTGACTGAACAAAAACTGACACCTGGGTTGATACTGATAGTTGCTCTGGCTTAATTTAGTGAGTGGAAATGAAAGTGCATGTTTCTTGTTCCTTTGTGCTGATTGCTCATTCCTTGAAGCTCATTGTGCTTATCTGTGTGGTGTGCATGGCAGCACGACAGTGACATATCCGCTTACACGTACGAGCGCACCCTGATGATGGAGCAGAGGTCACAGATGCTGCGGCACATGCGCCTGTCCAAGACGGAGCGAGACCGAGAGGTGAGGCTGCCGCGCCGGCCTCCTCTGGGCCTGGGAGGCCTTTCACCGAGAGGGATGATGGCATTCTTCTCACAGCATGATGGATTCTTCCTTACTCGCTTTATTAGTTATCTACAGTAGCCACATTTTAAAATAATTAAAGATGGTGCATGAGAGAAAACGGGTATGGGATCATAGTTGTGTTGGGCCTCCCCCAGGCACAGCTGGTCAAAGATCGGAACTCAATGCTACGACTGACCAGCATTGGCTCTGATGAGGATGACGAGACAGAGACTTATCAGGAGAAGGTGCACATGACATGGACGAAAGACAAGTATATGGCGTCTCGGGGACAAAAGGCCAAGTCAATGGAAGGGTTCCAGGACCTGCTTAACATGCGTCCGTAAGTTTCCAACTCAAACCTAACGTAGTATCCCCATCAGTGCCACAGATGCGACTTTGCCTGGGTACACAGGATGGAATCTAGTCTTCATTTCACCCCAGATCCAGCCATCTTTCTGTTGTTTGCCTATGCATACCAGCCACCAATTAATATTGTACACAAACCATCTTTCTTCCTGCCCATACTGTGTTCCTGGTATAAAACAAACACAGAATGAGAAAACCCATAATATCCATTTTATAAGGCAGTCATTTGTTCATTATGTTACTCATACTCTAAGCAAAAAACCTCTTAATATCTCAAGTTTTTTGGAGTTGACAATATGCCTTAGTTTTCTCTTTGCCATAACCTACTTGTTTCTAACCCCTCACCCTCCCCTTCCAGGGACCAGTCCAATGTGAGGCGGATGCATACAGCAGTGAAGCTCAATGAGGTTATAGTTAACAAGTCCCATGAAGCAAAGCTGGTTTTGTTGAATATGCCAGGGCCACCCCGAAACCCTGAGGGTGACGAAAACTGTATCCTTTCAATGATAGCAGAACTGCTGGTAGGGAAAATCTGAAATGTGTTTTAGATGAGACACTGAGTAACTATAAAGGTCACTGTCTATGACTTCCCCTCTTGAGAAGAGAAGGCTGTTAAAAGTCTCAGGCAAGGATCCTTACTAAGGAGTGGTACTAGGCTTCTTTGGGGGAGTTGGGTGTAATGTTCTCTCTGAACCCTAGACAGATTTTTTAGGTGGTATATATGCACAATGACTTTTAATGTTCAGTATATGGAACCATTTCTGATCATCCTAGAGATGGAACACCATATCCTTTCCCCTTTCCAGGCTCTTCCCACTTCACAAAGTCTCTCTTGGATGAAGTTAAAGGGGAATTTCCTCTAACTGACAGGAAAAGACAAGGGTTCATCCTCATACTCTAGTTCAGCACTGAAATAACAAAGACTGGTCCATTTTTCAAGTACCATTAAGGAAAAGAGGTTAAAAGAAAACAAAGAGTAAATCATCTGTATTTCAGTGAAACATAGAAGTGGCAGGGAAAAAATGTAACTCGAGGAGCTGCACTTGGAAGTTACTTGGATTCTCTCTTGGAATCTTACAAGCTGCCCTGTTGTGGCTTTTTCTCCCTTTTGGCTTATTTACTGTGTACTAATAACACATTACTTGTGGGTTCCCCCATTTAAAAATAACAGGAAAAAATTCTAACAAGTGGGAAAGAGTTTTGCATTATTATTATTTATGCCAAGAGACTAGATCCCCAGATTACTTCACAGAACTGAATTGAATCCAGAGTTCAGACGTCTCAAGTTCTGACTATATAATAATTAAGTCTGTTGATTTTTCAGCTTTGTAGTCAGATAAACTCAGATTATCATGATGCCAGGTTGTAAGAATGCTCTTTTCCTGCTTGTCTCCTTGACAATTTCTGAAGACATGGAGTTCCTAGAAGTACTCACTGAAGGACTAGAGCGAGTCCTTCTTGTCCGAGGTGGTGGCAGTGAAGTGATCACCATTTATTCATAATCTACTCCTGAATGACTCTGCTCGGCCTCACCTTCTGGAAAGGGGTCTATCCTCCATGGAAGTGCCAGCTCTTCATTACCACTCCCATCAACTAGAGACCTGTATTCTGTATACATCACGCTGAACTCTTAATGAGCTGAGCCTCAAGTCCTTGTGCAAGAAAGTACAAACCAATCTGTTCTTCGCTACCATATGACCTGCTGTCCTTAAAGAAGTAGATCTTCCTTCAACATTAGAACAATGCTCAAGGCCTACAAGCCATGCCTGTACCAGATGAAGGCAACTTAGGATGAACAAACTAAATCAATAAAATAAATTGGTAAAAGAGATGCTAGAAATTCAACGGAAGTCAAAAGGCAAATACACAAGTACACATCTAACATTAAAGATGAGTCTTAGAAGTCATGATTCAATGATGACACCATGGGGGTAACAGCCAGAGAGACAGCCTCATCATACTAAGGAATTCGTGGCCAAGTACTTGGGGATCTTACATCTTGGTGTAGCTAACTGTGGCAGGCCAAGATGAAAATTTTCATCAGTGCCTCCACTGCTCTCTGGGACTCTTAACTTTATATTAGGGTACCAATATGTTAAAACTGAAACATGAAACTGCAGCCTCTACTTCCTCCGAAACAAGATTCCTCCCAAATATGTTTAGGGACACATACTATATTATATATTTTGGCTGTTTTTCAAAACCCATTCTGTGGTTAAGATTGTAATACAGGTACTGTTACCATGGAAATTGTTTTTTAGAAGGTTGAGTAGAAATTCTTTCAGGTTCTTTTCAAAGGGACAAACTAAGGGAACTCCAAAAGTTATCTATCAAGATCTGGATAAATACAGTCTGTAGTTACCTATGTCTGTAGTTACCTATGTGATATGGGCAGAATATGTTATCCAGGAAATATAGATGATAATGCATATTGACCAACAGATCCTCCTTTCCTTCTCCCTTTTATGTCCTCTGGGTTATAGGCACAGATCAAAAATCATAGTAACAAATGCTAGGAAGACTGGCAAAAATCCTTCCCTAAACCTTTGGACTGTCCTTCAAAGGGGTAATCCAGCAGTGGAATTTGAGGTTTAGAGCCATACTCCTTCCATAGTGCCAAAGTTACTGAGCTGCTGCTATTCTTCTTCCCTGCTTCACTGAAGTGGTATATAACTGGCAATGGCCTGATTCAAGAAACTTCTTTAAGAAACCTGTGGACTTATTCCCAAAGCCATAGTGAAGACTTGAGGCATGCACCTCAGGGCTCAAAGTATGAGCTTTTTTTTTTTTTTTTTTAACCCAATTCCTTATTCTGACTGCAGAAACTTGGATCTGAACTAAAAAATTATCCAAGTTAAGTCTTTTGCTGTTTGTTTTGTTTTCAGAAAGCTCAAAATGTATCAAGAAAATACTTGTGCAAACTTCACTAATTTGCTAACTTAATGATCACAAAACATCTGACTTTCAAGCATAGGGAAGCTACCCTGTGTGGCTGAGTGGTAATTTATGTGAAGTCTTCATTTATTTTACAGGATAGATAGGGTATTTCAAGAAACTGTCTTGCCTGTATTCATGGCTGCTTTTGAAATTCATTTTATGAATGATAAATAGTGCCACTCTTTGATTACCAGTAGGATATGGAGCAAGCTGCTTTGCACCATATTCTGCAGACTATTCTTACCCTTATGGACAGAGGAGAAAAACCCTTCAGTATGACTTAAGAAATTTGAGTCATTTTGATTTATTCCCTTTCCTCTTCTTTAAATGTCCAAGCTTAGTCAGGTAGCAATGTTCTAAGTTTTGTTTTGTTATTTTTCCTGCTGCTTTCTGCAGAGGGTAGAAGCATTGTTTACAACTTCCATTGCAACACTCCGTTGCTAAGTTGAGTTCAGCAGTAGCAGAAAAAGTCTCCGAGGACCCAAGCTATTAATGACCCTTGTTCTAAAGTCAGCTTGCCCAGGAATTCCTTTTTATTTACACACACCCTCTGGCCAAAGTGATACATGTATATGTATTTTTTTCCATATAGAAAAAACGTGGGCAGAAAATAAGGTTAGTTTTTAGAAGAGCTTTTTGTGGCTGGAGCTCTGTAAGAATCCTTTAAAGGGATAATGGAATTAGTGGCTGCTAATATAGCCCCTACTGTGCCCCTAAAACAATCACTGTTACATGGGGAAGTGGTTCTTGGGCCAGATTTAAACTCATCTCTGTCTAGAGCATTTCATGTCTACGTGTCACTTAAGTTTGCAAAGCGTCTTGTCTCTTAATCACTGCAAATAAAGCAATACTGAAAACTTGATGAGAGAATGCATCTTATGGGAGGGGGCTATGTGTTTTAAGCAGGAAGAAAAAGGAAAGACATCTTCCTGCTTTTTGAATGAGATCCAGCTTTTAAGTCTCAGCTATGACTTTACCAGGGCAGGTTATGACAATATTCATTTTCTAATTGCTGGCCCTCTGCATTGCATAGCTATCTTAAAACTGAAGTTTGAATCGCAGCATCTGTTTGACAGGTTCCCAGTTCCTCTCGGGGGGAAGATCACCACTTTATATCTTCCGTTGCCTCAGATTCCTGTTGCCCCAGCAATCCTGCCAATCCTTACTCCCCCAAACGTGTTAAAAATCCACTTTTGTGGATATTAAAGTAGTTATTACACTGTAAGCATTTTATGCGTTTTTTTGGTCTGGTTTATTTTTCTTTTCATCATGTATGATCTGAATTCACATCTTCTACAAGTATCTCCAACAGAATTTTTATGTCCCAGCTTGTGTTAAATAGAAGTGAAATATTAAGGAGAACAGATTTAAGGAAAACTTGTGCAACTTTTTTTTTTAGTATTGTTCTCAACCATTTAATTTATTAAAAGGAGATGCTGCTATGGTTCTTGATTTAACAGCAACCATTCTTTTGTTTACATAGTCATGGTTTTATTTGTTGTTTTGCTCTATACTGGAAACATAAATAAAGTTTTCTACCTTATTTTCAGTCAAGAGTTGTGGTATAGTTTTTGTGTGTTTGTAGTGATACATACATTGTCTTTCACCATGGAGAAAAGAGCTTTTGGTTCTTTTCAGCAGGAGATAATGTTAAGGGTTAATAAGCTGAGAAGGAGCCACTGGGCATAAAGAATCCAGATATATAGGTACCAGGTGCTTCTTAAGTTCACAAAAGCAGTCCTCCTCCACTGAACTCCATCCTCTGAGAAACGAAAAAGTAAATAGGTTAATGGTGAATGAGTGTTGAAATACCTTCCTGAATTGAGTACTTACTACTTTAACCACAAGCTCTATTTTACTTTATCTTTTAATAACAACAACTCTCAAATTCCAAATGGATCTTATTTAAGAAATGAGCTCTAATACCAGCTGTGATCCCCCACCATCAAATGGGTCAGCTATTTACTGTACATTAGAGCTGCTCCAAACTTAACTTTCCTTTTGCCTTACCTCAGGGGGTTCAATGAAGGCTAACCAATCTGATGCATGTGTAGGCAACAGTCCCATTGACTGGCACTTATAAACAGCCAATGCCAAACCCATAAGGTTCCCAATGAGATACACCAAACCCTGAAGAAACTTCTGGCTTGAACTTTCTAGCATCTTGAAAGCTGTTGGGGTAACAGAAAGTGTCAAAAACCAAAACAACTTTTTCTTCAGTATGAATTAGGCCATATATTAATATAAATAATACAAACAGCCCCATACTAAGAAAGCAAACTGAACCATTAAAGGTGAACAAAAACCCACAAGCACCATTTTCCCCTCATGCCACCACCACCCTGCAATGCAACTAGCCAAGAGCAAGCTCTGCCAAAGATTTACAGTGGGTTTTGCCATAGAATTTGCCTCTGATTCTTAAAGCTTAGTTAGGGTGGATTATTATTTCAAGAATACTTACTGGCTGAAATGGCCATAAGTGCCTGAATGGGTCGCCAAGCCATCATACACACCATCATAGTAGGGAAGATGGAGATAGTATTGCCTGCCATGTACATGATGAAGAGGTTCATAGGAATCTGTTTCAGGGGACCCAAGGCAATGTCCCAGCAGCGCTAAAACAAACACAGTTTTAACCACTGATTACTATCCTTAGTTCCACATTTATCATATCACTGAAGTTAAAGTCAAATGAACACAATTCCCAGTTCTGTGCTTCTGAGCTAACTCCTCAATTCCACCACCTCTACCATTCTCTCACTTTGCCACAGGAACCTTGCTCATCGACTAAAGATCCTCACTATTTTATGTTTTTCCCTATGGGTTTTCCAGATAACATTTCCCCCCATGACTTTAGATAAAGAAAAGACTTCCCTACTTTGGTTCTTATACTTCTGCACCTATCATTGTCCCATCTACAATTGAAGAACTAGATAAAATCCACATAATGGTAGATCACACCTCATTTACTAATAGAACAGACAAATCAAGATATGTAAGATGTGAATGACATTATTAACCCAATTGACATACAACACTGCACCTAACAGATAAAAGAATTTACATTCTTTTCAAACACAGATGGGACATCTACAAAAACTGACAACTGAGCCATGGAGAACATGTCAATAACTCTCAAATCATACAAAGCATATTATTTGGTTATAATGTAATTGAGCTAGAAATCAGTAACAAAAAGATAACTAGAAATTTTTTCTTATGTCTTAGAATGAACAAATGTGCTCTAAATGATCCACTAATCAAAGCATAAATGTCAGTGGAAAATAGAAATATTAACTGATAACAAGCTTTGAGAAATTTACACCTTTAAATACATATTAGAAGACTAAAAGTAGTATCTAAGCATCTATTTCAAGAAATCAGAAGAATAATAAATTAGAGACACAAGGAAATGGAAAGGAAAGAAAATGAGAGCAGAAACTAATGAAATTTGTTCTACATCAAGAAAGCCAAAGGGGCTTTTTGAAAAGCAGTATTAAGGCTGAGAGGAAAAACAGTGCCAGGCACTGTTGCAGGCACTTGGGAGACAAACATCTTCCTCTCATAGAGCTTACAACAGTGAAAAGAGAAAATATATGAAGGATATGGAGAAATATAAGAAAATAAGACAGGTAGTGCCATGAGGGTAGACTTCACTACAAAAGTAACATCTGAGAAACATAAAGGAGATGAGACAGCAAATCCTAAAGGAATCTGGGGGAAAGGGGAAGAACAAGTACAAAAAGCCTGAAATAGGTTGCCTGGCATATTTAAGCAGCAGCAAGGAGGTCATTCTGGGGACAGGAGTGAACAAAAGGGAAAGAGGTAGGAGATGGAGTGACTTAGACCAGGATGATAGATTAAAGAAATTTTTCAATCTATTTGAACCAACAGACTATTTGACAGATTGGATGAGTGGTATAAAGGTACTAGAGTAGAAAAAGGACTTCAATTGGAATGCGCTGCCCCAATAGATAGATAATTTTCAACCTACTTTATTATACCTTATGTTCAACCGTCTTTTATTTTTCAATTAGCACTTTTGCAGCTGATACGGTCAACTAATGTAACACTTATCTCAAGCAGTTTAGCTACCAAATATTCGGGATAAGGGCCATCTTCAGTAAGATATCCACGTGCTGCCTGGAAGAAGAGGTAGGTGAGTAGCTCAGAACCGGCCCAAGGACTATGGTTACACCTATACCTCTGTACCTTCTCCACTAGGATCCGGTCTGTCTCTTGAACGCTGGTATCAGGTACTTGCTTGTCCAAGTAACCAACTGGGTACAGCGAGTCTCCCTGGCCACCGCCCCGGTCACTTCGGCCCCTACAGACCAAACCAAAATAAAACTAAGGCTGTAGCCTCCCACACTTCGTATCCCACATTTCCTATTCTCATCATAGGAATAAAGATCCTCAGATGCATCTACCTATATTAGACCAAGCCCTCCCGTGGTTTCGTCAGATCCTGGCCTACTGGGAAGGATAAAATAAGCATCCTTTGGACACAGAAACCTCCACGGCAGAGAAGCCATCAGCTCCCCAGGAGTCGTCTTTTTAGAGAATTGTGCCTGAGGGCTCGGGTCCTATTCCTCTGGCGTAGTCCTACAGTGAAAGCTCTGATATCGAGCTTTGCCCAGCACTTCACCTGCTGCCTCCTCCAGGTCCGCTCAGCTCAATCGCCCACTTGAAGCGCCGGCCTCGGTTAGCCACCAAGCTCCCTTGGGCCGTCATGGCAACAGCCGCCTACAAATGCGGCAAAGCTCTGGACCAAAGCGTAGCCGGATCCCAAGCCCAAAGACCTCGGCGACTACTTGGCCTCACTCTGTAAGTCCATTTCCGGCGCGCAACTATAGACGTCACTTCCGCCCCGGAAACTGTCTCGTGGCCAATTGGTGAACTTGGTGCTAAAGGGGCTGTTGCGCTTTCTCTTCTTTCTGAAGAGACCTTCAGGGTGTTACCTGACCTCTGAAGTGCGGTTTATGGGACAGAGGAAAGTCTGTACTGACTCTGCGTTAGAGGTTGAAGCCAAGAAAGTGAAATGAAAGTCACTCGGTCGTGTCCGACTCTTTGCGACCCCCATGGACTGTATAGTCCATGGAATTCTCCAGGCCAGACTACTGGAGTGGGTAGCCTTTCCCTTCGCCAGGATATCTTCCCAACCCAGGGATGGAACTCAGGTCTCCCCCATTGTGGGCGGATTCTTTACCAGCTGAGCAACCAGGGAACCCCAAGAATAGTGGAGTGGGTAGCCTAGCCTTTCACCAGCGGATCTTTCCGACCCAGGAATCGAACCGGGGTCTCCTGCATCGCAGGCAGATTCTTCACTAGCTGAGCTACCAGGGAAGCATTGAAGGCAAGTGCTTCTGCAACTTTTACGCCTTCTTGGGAACACAAGTTCAAATTTCTACTTGTATGCGTGGTGAAGCCACGCATCGTGTGACTTTAAGCGAGTTATTTAGTGGCTTCTGAGTTTTGAATGTCCACCGTGTTCCAGGAGTTTGTTATTATTATATTCTTTAATTCTCAGAGTAACAATGCGTCGTAGATAGTTCTATCCCTGCCCTGCACAAAATCTGGGAAGCCTGTGGGCGTTTTAAGACTCTTGGGCTCGAGATTAAGTTTCCCTTTGAGTCCTGGCTTCATTACTTAATTGTGTGACTTTGGGGCAAGTCAGATTCTTTGTTTTCAAACCTGTTCATGCGTACCTGCTTTTAAGGCTTGTTCTGAGTTTAAACGGAGTGCTTGCCACAAATGCATTCCATGTTTTTTATTTTATTTTAAGCTTTATTTATTTTTGGTTGTGCTGGGTCTCGTTGCTGCATGTGGGCTTTCTGTTATGAGGAACAGGGTTGGTGCTCTGGCTTCTCACTTCAGTGGCTTCTCTTATGCAGGAGGAACTCTGCGGCCCAGCCGTCTTCAGTAGTTGCTGGGAATGGGCTCAGTAGTTGTGGTGCAGGGGCCTAGTTGCTCCTTGGCATTTGAGATCTTCCCTAATCAGGGTTGGAATCTGTGTCCCCCCACCCCGCCCCGCCTCATCCCGGCAGTCTGACTCCTAACCACTGGACCAGCAGGGAAGTCCTGTGTTTTTTTTAACATCACTAATCTCCAACTTTCTTCCTAGTGATTAGGTTTTATATTTAATTATATGCCTATATCATAATTAAACCTATTACCAGGTATTTAAGTTGTTTACTGCTTTTTTTCCCCTTTTATAACCAATATTGCTGCCATTGTCCTTCAAGTCATATACTCCTTCCCTTTTAAAGTACGCCTCTGCTTGGTATAAATTTTTTAGAGTGCTCATGTTCATGCCTAGTGGCTCAGTCTTATTCAGCTCTTTGCGACCTCATGGACTGTAGCCCACCAGGCTCCTCTGTGCACGGGATTTTTCCAGTCAAGAATACTGGAGTGAGTTGCCATTTCCTCCTCCAGGGGATCTTCTTGATCCAGGTATCAAACCTGCATCTGCTGCCCTGGCAGGTGGATTATTTACCACTGAACCTCTTGGAAAGCCCCTAATAAGGTACTGCAGATCTCTTTACTCCTTTATTCTAGGAAGCTCACAGTGTTATTTGCTGAACTTTGTTCCAAAGAACATGAAGCTATTGAGATTGAACTGAGGAAAGGTTCCAAGATCAAATAAATTTGAGATATTGTATTCTGCACATACATCCCAGAGATTCTCAGTGTTATTAGTATAACACTAAAACCACAAGAAGTGATGCAATAAAGAAACTCCTTTCATTTTATTTTCCAATCTGCCTGAATGAGAAATCTGTCTCTCTTTTTTTTTCATTACATCTGTTAGTTTCCAGTGGAATCAGTGTTCTGTAGAACACAGGGGCCTACCTATGTGCTCAAATTCAAGAGAAAGGCGAAGTCACTCTTTAATGATCTGACTGATATTCTTAAAATTTGTTAGAATATAATGAGAAATAATAGCTTCTTTATGGAAATAGAGTTTCAGATTGGAATGAAACTTGTGTGGATCCAAGTTTTTGCACAAAAATGTGTTTTGCAAGAAAAGTAAAGGGAAACCTGTATTCTAATCCTGACTCCAAATGAACTCCTAAGAGAGGAAGGAAGTCTGTTGGCCTTCATTTCTTCATGTGTAAAGCAAGGGACTGACTTATACTAGATTACTTCTAACAGTAACTTCTAGATTTTTGCATATTATTCTTTCATATATGGCATATTCAAAGAAAACAGACATTGTAAACATATAAAGGAACAGTGGGATTTCAGATCATTTTTTAAAATTGTACTTTCCATACTTTTCCTAATTCTCTGCATTATGCAGCTACCACTTTTGGATTTAGGGGAAAATGTTATTAATTATAACATGACATGATTTTAAACCTAAAAGCAGAATGATTCAGAGATTCACCTTGAGAGCCCTTAGAAAATACTGATGCCTTGGCCACACCTAGAGATTTTACTTCATCTGCTTAGGGGGAATCAAATGCACCAGTGTTTTTTGTGTGGCTCTCCTGGCGATTCTACTTTGCAGCAAGGATTCAGAACCACTGACCGAAGAGTGTTTCATTGCTCTAAAATGACAAGGTTTGAATTTACACAGAGTAGTTTAAGCAGTCATTAGTTTTTGAGAGCCTCCTTGTATTCCTCCCCCGTGGGAGAAACTTGAATTAGAAAATAATAGGAATACTGAAATTGTAAAAACAAATATTAAACTTCCCTTAGTTTGTGGCTTTGAGAAAGTGTTATTTTGATGAGACTATGAGAAGGCAAACCATGATTCCACGGGCCATATGAGTTGCCCTGTCTGCCTTTACAGTTTGTGCCACTGTCCAGTTTTGGCATTTGTGTTTCTGTCTTCCCCTCTCATCCCCAAACACCTCTTGAAGGGTCTAGTGAAGTGAAAGTCGCTGAATCTTGTCTGACTCTTTGCGACCCCATGGACTATACAGTCCATCTCCAGGCCAGTGTATAGGAGTGGGTAACCTTTCCCTTCTCCAGGGGATCTTCCCAACCCAGGGATCGAACCCAGGTCTCCCACATTGCAGGTGGCTTCTTTACAGGCTGAGCCACAAGGGAAGTCCTTTAAGGGTCTAAGCAGCTGACTGTTTCTAATACTTCATGCCATTTTCTTCAGAGCATCTGCATTTGGATTGAAACGAACAAAGAAATTTTCTGTTCATACAACCAGATTTGTGAGAATGCATCCCTCTAAAGGAAAAAGTTTTACAGCTACCTCTGAAGTTTTTGGTCTATGCCATTTTACAATGTCTCTGTTATAATTCTATTTGGCTAGCCTCACTGGTTCAACCAGTTCCCCCAGTGTTTTTAAAAAAAGCTCCTAAGCCTTTTAGCAGCTTCAGTAAAATGGGCTTCTATTGCAATCTCTAGTTATTTGTGTTATTTAACTCTACTATCATTGTTGTCTTCTGAAAAGGAACACCTTACTATTATACCATTCATGGTACAGTTGTTTCCATGTCAGTAATAGGGTTTTAACAGGATGAAAATTTTTTGCTCCATTTTGTCTGTATGCGTTTTCAAACCCCTTTATCAGAAAAATATATATATATATTTTTGGGGGTAAGATCCTACTTTGTTAGTTCAGACTGGGTTTCTGCATCATTTCTATGCAGATTACAATCTTTTCTGTTTCTGGTTCATGGCCGTTCAGTGCCATGAAATGCCCCTGTCAGCAGTGACATGAAATAATATGGTGCTGGGAGAAGAGGCTGGCTAGTAATGCCATTCATTCTTCGTTATCAACAACCTTTCTCATTTCAAGAGGACGGTTGTGAAATTCACGTTTTAACAGGTTCCCATTATAGCACTTCCCTCCAGCACTTGCTTATGAAGCTGGGAGGATTGCCATTCCCACAGATCCATTAAAGAATAAGAATGACAACCATAGTGTGAGTCATAATGATACGTCTCTGATGGTGCAACATGTTTCTTCAAGCTTGGTTACTCTGGATTCATCTGGTGATCAATTTCAGGTATCTTGGGAGTGGGGTAAGCTACATCCCACAACACAGAATACTGGAATCTAAGAATACTGGAGTCTACATCCAGGATCTGAATGACTAATCCAGGTCCTCTGGGGCATTTTTTCTTATGTGCTAATTTTTAAAAAGCTTCAGTTGGTTCCATTTTAAAGCATTGTTTATAGCCTGAGTTTTTTATAAGGAGAATTGTTGTGGACTGAATGTTTGTGTCCTCCCAAAATTCGTATGTCAAAGCCCTAATTCCCAATGTATTTATTTGAAGTGGGGCTTTTGTGTGTGCGTGTGTGTGTGCGCGCTAAATCGCTTCAGTTGTATCTGACTCTTTGCTACCCTACAGACTGTAGGCCACCAGTGTCTTCTGTCCACGGGATTCTCCAGGCAAGAATACTGGAGTGGGTTGCTGTGCCCTCTTCCAGGGGATCTTCCGGACCCAGGGATCGAACCCTTATGTCTCTCTGTGTGTTGGCAGACAGGTTCTTTACCCTAGTGCCACCTGGGGCTTTTGTGGGGACAGGCAATCAGGGTTAGATGAGGTCATGAAGGTAAGGCTGTCACACTGGGATTAGTGTCTGGGAAGGAAAGTTATGACCAACCTAGATAGTATATTCAAAAGCAGAGACATTACTTTGCCAACAAAGGTCTGTCTAGTCAAGGCTGTGGTTTTTCCTGTGGTCATGTGTGGATGTGAGAGTTGGACTGTGAAGAAGGCTGAGTGCCGAAGAATTGCTGCTTTTGAACTGTGGTGTTGGAGAAGACTCTTGAGAGTCCCTTGGACTGCAAGGAGATCCAACCAGTCCATTCTGAAGGCGATCAGCCCTGGGATTTCTTTGGAAGGAATGATGCTAAAGCTGAAACTCCAGTACTTCAGCCACCTCATGCGAAGAGTTGACTCATTGGAAAAGACCCTGATGCTGGGAGGGATTGGGGATAGGAGGAGAAGGGGATGACCGAGGATGAGATGGCTGGATGGCATCACCAACTCGATGGACGTGAGTCTGAGTGAACTCTGGGAGTTGGTGATGGACAGAGAGGCCTGGTGTGCTGCGATTCATGGGGTTGCAAAGAGTCGGACATGACTGAGCAACTGAACTGAAGAAGACACACCAGAGAGCTTGCTGTCTCAGTCTGCCATGTGAGGACGCAGTGAGAAGGTGGCTTTCTACAGGCCAGGAGGGGAGTGCTCACCAGGAACTGAATCAGCCAGCATCTTGATCTTGGACTTCCCAGCCTCCAGAACTGTGAGAAAATAAATTTCTGTTGTCAAAGCCATACATTCTGTGGTATTTTGTTATAGTAGCTCAGGCAGACGAATAAAAGGGTGAAATGGGATTCAGAAGAATTGAAGGAGAATAATAAGTACCTTTTGGTGCTTATTGAAGTGCTTTTGAAAGATAAAGTCATCCCTTAAAACATAAAATAAATGTAGGATTGTTTAATTTGTAGGAGTTTATTACGTAAATGAAAACATACACTGTCTACTGACTTTTTTTTTTCACTTAATCCATATTGCTGCTGCTGCTGCTAAGTCACTTCAGTTGTGTCCGACTCTGTGTGACCCAATAGACCGCAGCCTACCAAGCTCCTCTGTTCCTGGGATTCTCCAGGCAAGAACACTGGAGTGGGTTGCCGTTTCCTTCTAATCCATGTTGAGTATCTTTCATGACTGTCACTCAAGTCTACCTCGTTCTTTTTAAAGGCTAGAGAGTATACATGCCATAAATGTATAATAATTTAACCAGTCCCTAATTGATGAGCATTTAGGTTGTTCCCATTTGTCACTGTTATGGAAAAAAAAAAAAGGGTTGCTATGAAAATATCCCTGGGTATTTTGTCAACATAGTTCTGTAGGAGATTCATACAACTAAGGTCACCTGCCACAGAGGTTTGGAGAAGGCAATGGTACCCCACTCCAGTAGTCTTGCCTGGAAAATCCCATGGATGGAGGAGCCTGGTGGGTTGCAGTCCATGAGATCGCTAGGAGTCGGACACAACTGAGCGACTTCACTTTCACTTTTCACTTTCATGCATTGAAGAAGGAAATGGCAACCCACTGCAGTGTTCTTGCCTTGAGAATCCCAGGGACGGGGGAGCCTGGTGGGCTGCCATCTATAGGGTTGCACAGAGTCGGACATGACTGAGGCAACTTAGCAGCAGCAGCAGCAGCCACAGAGGTTACAGTTACAATATTAATAGATTCAAATAGGCCCTCCAAGATGTGCTAATTTGTATTTTCAAGAGTTTGTGGACTAAATTATCTTTAGTTTTGTAGTGAGTTATATAGTGTCCCCTCCAAATTCACATCCACCTGGAACCTCAGAAGAGAGGGCACACAGATATATGCACAGGGTGGAAGTCCATGTGACAATGGAGGGAGACTGGAGTAATGAAGCTACAAGTCAATGATTGCCCCAGCCACAGAAGCCAGGAAGAAGCAAGGAAGAAAGATTGCTGTGTAGAGACTGCAGAAGGATCATGGCCCTGCCAACACCTTGATTTTGGTTTTCCAGGCTCTGGAATTGTGACAGATTGTATTTCTGTTTTGAGCCACTCAGGTTTCTGGTACTTTGTTACCATGGTCCTAGAAACTAATACAAGTTTCCTTCTGAAAGGGGTTCCATTCAAATGAATTAAGCTAACCAGGGTTAGCTCAAGTGAGAAGTATTCACAAATACTAAAATAATATTCCCCAAAGCTGCCAAATCAAATCCTAAACTTTAAAAATTTTGCAGTTTTAATTTCCTAATTGCTATAAATTAGCAAAGTGGTTTTTTAAAATTTATTTATTAAAAAAAATGTATTTGTTGTTTATCTGGCTGTGTTGGGTCTTAGTTGCAGCACAGAGGATCTTCATTCCATTAGGCAGGATCTTTCATTGCATCACATGGACTCTAGTTGCAGGCTCAGCAGGTGCAGCATGTAGACTTAGTTGCTTTGTGGCCTGTGGGATCATAGTTCCCTGACCAGGGATTGAACCTACATTCCCTACGTTACAAGACAGATTCTTAGCCACTGGACCATCAGGGAAGTCCCAGTAAAGTTACTTTTAAACAATTATTCTTTTAAGAGACATTTATTATATAAAATGGAAAATACAAAAAGTAAAAAGGTAATAAATCCTACCATGCAAAAAAGTGATAATAATTTTCATGGACCGTTTGATTTAGACTCTCTCAGACTTTTTTGATTTATTTAACATATATTTTATAACACGCTATTCCATGAAGGGCCATATTTTTATTTTTACAGAAGGTAAAGAACAGGCAAAGGAAAAAGTATGGCCAAATCTTTCAGGTTTTTGTGTTTGTCTTAATTCTCTGATACCTCTGACAGATGTTCAGGTTCTGTTGCTTTTATCCAGCCTCGGCTGAGATCACGAGGCACTACCAACTACACTTTCTCCCTGCCCCGTTTCCACAGTCCTCTCCACCCAGCCTGCAACTGGAGCCACACTCCATTCCCCAGGACTGGGACTAGTCCTGCTACCCTTTGTAGATGAGAATATCGCTATAGAATATTTGTGTTCTCCCCTTTAAAGGATTCAGAGTTGAGGTAACTTTGGGCTGCACAGGTACCTAGTAGGTAAAGAATCTGCCTGCAATGCAGGAGACACGGGAGACCTGGGTTTGATCCTGGGACAGGAAGATCCCTGGAGGAGGGCATGGCAACCCACTCCAGTATTCTTGCCTGGAGAATCCCATGGACAGAGGAGCCTGGTGGGCTACAGTCCACAGGGTCACAGAGAGTCAGACATGACTGAAGTGACGGAGCATGCTCACACACCTGTGTCTATCTATCTGTCTGTCTACCTGTCTGTCTGTCTATCCATCGCTCCTCAAGGCTTGCAGGATGTTAGTTCCCCTACCAGGGGTTGAACTGGGGCCATTGGCAGTGAAAGTGTGGGGTCCTAACCATTGGACCATCAGAGAATTCCCTGTCTTTCTTTTAGAGTCACAGTTAATGTTAGTATTTTAAAGACTTTGAGAAGTGGTATACTGCAGTAAAGAAATATTTGTTTTATCCAACAGTTACCAAACTTCTGTGGCCAAGGAAGCCTTTTTTTCTTCTTCCCTCTAGCGACATCTTGCAGAACAGGTGTTCCAAAGAACATATTTAATATTGCAAAACCAGTTTCCGTTCAGACTCAATTTTGTTACTGCCAAAGTGGTTTGGCTTTGTGTCCGGCTCTAAGAAGCAGACTTCAGTTTTCATGGTCTCCCTGCCGCTCCAGTCTCTTGAGGCTGTAGACATTTGTAGACCTCCTGAGGCCATTTGCTCTTTCAAGTACCCTTCCCAGAGATATTATCCTGCTTCTGATGCTCCTTGTCCTACCATTTCCTTTCCTTTTTGCCTGTACCTTGCCTTTGAACTCCTCTCCACTGTGCGTTTGTGACGAACCCTCTAAGCAACCGCATGACTGGACTTGTTTTGCGAATGGTCACCGCTTGGAGATACTCTGTACTGATTACCAGGCCGTCAGCACGACAGTGAATCTGTCTCCCCAGCACTAGTCCCCCTCCTGGAGCTGGTCTAATTCCAAGTCTGGCTTTCCAAGGGAGCAGTCAACCACACTGTATTCTTCTCTTAGAAAAACCACTGAAGAGGTAACGTTAGGGGTGGGAAGTATCTCAGCGAGAGTCACTGTGGTATGTGCTACTGGAGTGTTTTACACAGGTTGCCCTGTTCCCCAGCATCCCCTGAGAGAAGAGTTACTGTTTTCCCCGTTGTGCAATTGAGGTACAGTGGCGTGGAAGGGCCCAGAGACAGTGGTCTAGGCTTCTGTGAGAGGTGAACCTTGCTCCAAAGCTAGTGTTCCTTCCACTCTAACATGCTGCCCCTCCCTTCTTTCGCTTGGTGACTGTGCCTAGTTGCAGGAAGTCTGTGGGGGAGGGGGAAGATGGTCTCTTGGGCTTCGGATTTGAAAAATCTACAACAAATATCATCATCTGCTTTCCAGCTGGCAAAGGGTAACAGCTGCATCCAAAACAAACTGCTTTAACAGGAGGATCCACTCCCATTCAGCTGTCCCCACCCTCCACCCCTCAGACAAAATCCAGGAAATTGCTGCTTCTGCCCCCGAGAAGGGCATGTGTACTGTGCTGGTATTTGAAGCGACTGTGAATCTTGCAAACTAGGAGTGCACTTTGCACGTTTCCAGTGGTACTGCCTTATCTGAAACTTTCCCTACTGCCATTCTTTCCTTTCACAGTCCACACAGGAAGGTGGGGAAGGGAGGAGCAGAATAAAAGGGACGGACTTCTCACTTTGCCAAAGTCAGCTGCCTGGAATTTTCCAGGGGCTCTGAGGCTGAGCAGTGGATGTAGTTAGCCATGGAAAGGATGAGCTATTGTTGTGTTTTACATCTCTTCACGCTTGGTCTTCTACCAGGCCCAGCATCATTCTGGAGGGGTGAGAATGGCATCACCATAGTAAATGCCCAGGTTCCCTGAACCTCTGACCTGAATGACCGCAGTTCAATTCCTAAAGTTCCATCCTCCCTTCCTCCTCTCACTAGCCATCTTGCATCCTGATGATAGACTAATCCTTCCAAAGTATTGGTGTAACTCTGTCACTTCCCTGCTCAATGCCTATGCCTTTTTAAGTTCCAACTGCCATTTTTATTATTATGTGCATTTATACAAATTGGCAGTTCAATTGATTTTGTATGGATTGATCTACAAAATATATTTATCATAAAAAAGCAGCTTACAAAGTGGTAAGTAGGACACGATCTCATTTCTGTTCTTAAATATAGTTATAATTGCATAGTAAAACATCTGAAAAAAACACATGTTCAAATAGAAACAGTGCTTGTCCATAAGTAATAGACTTTTACTGGTTTCTAGTCATTTTTTTCCTTCCCAAACACTTTCGCTTGATCATTCCAGATCTCCACAACCTGTCAGGGGACAGTCTTTGCTCCTGCTACTAGCTAGAGCTCTTTCCATGGACTCAAATCGGGACAGAGAGCAGTCCTGGAATTTTTTTTGTATTTCTCCCACCATCAAAATCCTCTCGACTCCAGCCTTCCTACATGATCTCTCCCCTGACTCTCCACTCAGAAGCACTCTTATGGCATGGCATGAGTTTTTTTCTTACTTGGGTGTTTATAGCCAGAGTTATTCTACACACTGTTCCTGAAAGATGTCCATATCCCTGCAAGAGGGAGATGGAGGGCAGAGAGGCTAACTTGGCTGCCTGATCACTCAAATGGAAGGAATATTTAAGGCAGTCGGAAGGAAGGCCTGAGGGAATGGCTAGAGGGGTGAACTCTCTGAGACTGCGGAGGGCTCTCTGAGAACTGCTTTTCTATGCATAAGGTCTGGTGGTGCAGGGCTAATAAAAATATGTGTGGAATGCACTTTTTAAAAATCCATTAAAAAATCTTGATTGAGTTCCAAGGGAGGGGGGGAAATGCAACTTTATTGACTGAAAAGTATCAGTGAAGAAAACTGACCTGCATTTTCGTCACTAAAATGGTATATATTTCCAAAATAGCAATATGAAGGCAAATTTCTTTCTTTTCATCTTAAGCTATGTTGAGGTTTGGCAGCTACGTGGGCCAAATGTCTCTAAACCCTGGAACCCAAGTCTGGAGACAAACCTACCTGAAAGTCTTGCCCTAAAAGTTTTAGAAATGAGAATATCAAGGTTCTCTTCTGGCCTTTGGACAACCTGAGGCCTTGTTTGAGCTGAAATCCTTCTGTGTCAACACCGCAGATTCCCTGAGTCCTGGGACTCCGTTAGTTGTCTTACCTCATCACCCAGGCTTCCTTGAGGGTAAGAACTATGCCTTACACTCTTTTCACCCTCTTGTGGGGAGGGCCCAACACATTGCCTTTGTGTAGTGGGTCAAGAAATTCCTGTTTGTGATAATGGTGATGAAGAAATAGCTTAAGAGAAAGTGACTTCACCCATGTATGAGTTTTATTTTCTTTAAAATGGCACACCTACTTAGTGTAAGTCCTACTCAGGGAATGTTCTATGCTGCACAGCCCTAAAACGCAGAGCTTCTGCTCCCTCACTCACTCAACCTGCTGGACTCTCTCAGCCCTCCCACCTGTTAACCAGTGGTGCCCCACACAGAGGCATGTGCCTGCTTGTGCTTGGTACGGTCTGAGCAGCTCTCTAAGACTGCTTATGCAAAACATACCCTAACAATATTTCTCCCATCAACCTAAAGTAGTGCCTGAAATTTTTACCATTACTTAATTTTTTTTTTTTTTTGTATTTAGGACCTTGTTACTAGATAGAAAAAAATACATTGTTATTATCACACAATTATATTTTAGCTCTGATTAATTTTTCTGCCAGGCCTCACGTTGCTCTGAAGTTCCAGAGCATCTAGGATAAACCTTTTATCATTGCATTCACCACAGTGTACTGGAATGATCTCCTTCCCTATTTATCCAAGCCACTGTGAGCTCCTCCAAGCTATCTGCTGGTAGAGTGCATCCTGGCACAATGGTGGGCCTTCAAAAATATTGTTGAACCCAACTTAGGCAACCTGTTCCTTAGGCAGCCTTGGGGAGCTCCTAATGGAGTGTGAGAAGCAGTGATGTCTTTTGGAGGGTGGGGCATGTGGGATCTTACAGCGAACAACTGTTCCATCAAATGCAAGACTCGGGTGGCTTCTGCAAGGGATGAAAGGCCCACCGAAGATAAACTTGCTCCCATCCCAATTTGGTTAACTTTGATCAATAGCTTACTTTTGAAGATAGACTCTGTCTCCACTGCGGTGAAGAGAATTACCCTCGATAATTAAAAATCACCTCAGGGACAGACCCAACCCTAACCTTATCTCAGTGTTCCCCATCCTAAAGAAACTGAGCCTGCTTCCTGGGGACAGGGTCTATACATCATGCATATTTGTTGTGTTCTTAAGAGTCCAGAAAAGAGTCTAGCAAGTATTAGGAAGTAAAAACTAAGAGCTAACAATTATGTAGTGCTTACTATGTGCTGGGCTTCCCTGGTGGCTCAGACAGTAAAGAACCCTTCTCCAACGCAGGAGACCTGGGTTCTATCCCTGGGTCAGGAAGATCTCCTGGAGAAGTGAATGGCTACCCACTCCAGCATTCTTGCCTGGAGAATGGAGCAGGAGCTGCCATTTGTACTTGTCAACAAACGTGAGGGCAGAGGAACCTGGCAGGCTACAGACCATGGGGTCACAAAGAGTCAAACATGACTGAGTGACTGATACTACCATGTGCCAGATACAGTCCGCTAAGAATTTTATATGTGTTAACTCATGTAATCCTCAGAACTATGAGGCAGATGCCATTAATAACTCCATTTGATAGATGGGGAAACCAGAGCTTAAGGGCGTTTATATGATTTCCCGAAGGTCGCAGAGTTCCAGTCTGCCCTTTCAAAAATTTTGCCTTGGAGCACTTAAATGAGAGTGAGTGACTAAATCTCTCCCTGCACCACATTTTTATAGCAGATTGTTTGCTCCTTCTGGTCCAACACTTAAAGCACGGTTTCATCCGCTAGACTGTCCCTAGCGCGGGTCATTCTTTGACTCTTACAACTCAGTTCCTAGAGCAGTACTAATTACTTGCCACATCATACATAGCACGACTACATACTGCGTACCTGTGGCCGCCAGGGGGCACTGTGGCCACACGTCGTCTTCCCCCTCCCTCATCCCTGAGCCACCTGAAAGAGGCGGAGCCAGCATTGGGCGGAGCCTCCAAGAAGCCCTAGGGCGAGCTATCCCGGCGGGCCGCGCGCGCGGCGGCGTTTGAATGGCCGTTCCTGGATCTCGGCCGGGGAGCAGAGGGACAGTCTGGGCTGCCGGGCGCAGTCGGTCAGCGCCTGGGCTGGGCGGAGGCGCCGGGGTACCATGAGGCGCCGGTAAGTGACGAGCGGGCCTGCGCCTGCCTCGCGCCAGCGGCTGCCCTGCCGGGGCCGGGCCTGACCGCGCCCTGGGCCCACCTGCAGGCCCCGCGGCGGCCTCTCCTCGGCCTGGCCCGCGTGACGCCAGGGGATCTGGGCGGCGGGGCGGCGGTGTCGGGTGGCCCCCCCTACGCTACTGTGGCGAGGAGGGTCGGGGCGGCGGGTGCTGGAGGCCGCCCGGGTGGGCGCGAGAGGTCTGGGCCGGGAGAGGCGTGGACGGAACCTACTGTCACTCGTTTTTCTTCGGGTGGAGCCGACGTGTGCATCCCGCGGAGGGGGAAGGACGCCGGCGTCCGAGGCGCTGTGTTTGAGGACAGGTTTTCCCAAGAGCCGCCTAGGCCCGGCAGTGGCATTTCCTTATTTTCTGCCGGGTCCTTGCTTCCCTGGCACATAACCTTTTGTTCAGCAGGACAAAAACTTGACATAACTGCATAAGAATTGCTGATTGCAACTTTAGAAACCTCATTGTATTTTCTGAAAAGTTGTTCTGTAACTACCTAGGATTTTACCACGCTCTTAAATTGGCTTAAGTATAGAGAAAACAAAGAGTTGATTTGTTTTCTAATGGCTCGTAAAATTCCTTGAAAACAGAGGTGTCTATGTCAGTTTCTTTGAGATCTTAAAAAAAAAAAAAAGGATCGTAACAAATTAGGTCTGTAACAATCACCAGTTTAGCATTTGGCAAAAATTACGAGAAACTAGTCTTACCTAATAACTTCAGTTTCTATAGTTTATTTCGTTGTGTGTGTGTGTTTTTAAACAACTTCAGACTAGAATCAGAAGTTTATACATTGAGGCTTTAAATTGGCCAATAATTAGCATTATAATAACAACATTGGTTAATATTTATTTTGTGCTTTCTGTGTGCCAAGCACTGTTTTGAGAACTTTGCTTAGAGTTATCCTCATTTTGACAAGGAGGAAACTGAGGCACAGAGAAGTTAAAAGTGACTTGTGCAGGATTACACAGCTAGTATGGTGGGGACCCAAGCAAACCGGCTCCACTCTTTTACCTGTGCTGCTGCTGCTGCTAAGTCGCCTCAGTCGTGTCCGACTCTGTGCGACCCCATAGACGGCAGCCCACCAGGCTCCCCCGTCCCTGGGATTCTCCAGGCAACAACACTGGAGTGGGCTGCCATTTCCTTCTCCAAGGCATGAAAGTGAAAAGTGAAAGTGAAGTCCCTCAGTCGTGTCCGACCCTCAGCAACCCCATGGACTGCAGCCTACCAGGCTCCTCTGTCCATGGGATTTTCCAGGCAGGAGTACTGGAGTGGGGTGCCATTGCCATCTCCGATATTCCTCTATTGCCTCCTTTATACGTGGTTCTTTCTAGTTTACAAAGCAGTTTCATTTCACTTCTCTCAACTAGCGAGCTAATATACCTGTGAGGTGCTTTGGTGTACATGCACATGCTGTTAAATCGAGTTCTCCTGTGGACATGCTTAAGTTTTGTTCATTAAGCAAAAAATCCATTGGCTATTTTAAGATACATAGAATGTATAAAGTTTAAGTTTGTGTTGTAGTTTATAGTTTTAATTCGTTTGTATCATTTCCTAAAAGTGTAGAGTTTGAAACCTATGTATTCCTTAAAATATACCATTGTATATTAATGTTTGTTTCTCAAAACTTACTGAATTAGCTTAAATAATAACTCCATGACAAGAAAGTGAAGTTGCTCGGTCGTGTCTGACTCTTTGCAACCCCATGGACTCTAGCCTACCAGGCTCCTCTGTCCATGGAATTCTCCAGGCAAGAGTACTGAAGAGTGGGTTGCCATTTCCTTCTCCAGGGGATCATGCCGACCCAGGGATTGAACCTGGGTCTCCCTCATTGCAGGCAGACGCTTTACCCTCTGAGCCACCAGGAAAGCCCCCATGACAAGAAATAGGATTCAAAACCAAAGTCATTTCAGAAGAAATAACCATTTACACTTATTTACAGCTGAGCATTTAAATTTCACTCGTCAGTTACCAAGCATTGTTAGGCCCAATTAGTTATACAAAAGAAATGTGCCAGGGAAGCAAAACCTGAGGAAAGTTAGTCTAGTTTGGAATATAAAATTAACAACCACCACCACCACCACCAAAAAAAAAAAAAAGATACGTGATATTTTCTTCATGAATGCAGTGGGTGTGTGGTGAACTGGACTGAGATCAGTAAGGCTTCTGCAGAGAACCCAGACTGAAGATTGGATGTAGGACCTTGAATAATATGAATGGGGAATTTTAGTGGGGAAGCAGTGTGTTCAAAGATTTGGAATTGGGAGTGAAAATTATATTTTTAGGGAACAGTAAGTCTGGTCTCTTTGGAAAGTTCCTACTGAGGAGAAGAAGATTATGGCAGAAGAGTGCCAGGAGTGTTATATAAGACCCGTACGTCACAGAAGTTTAGGTCTGACATAAATATAAAGCAGAGAGAGAGATGATACTAGAAGTTTACCAGCTTTTAAATGGTGATTCTCAATTACTGGCAGTTTTGCCCTTCGGGGACATTTGGCAGTGTCACAACTTGGGGGGTGGGGTGCTACTGGCATCTAGTGGATAGAGGCCAGGAATGCTGCTAAACATCCTGCAGCAGGGCAGGAAAACTAGTTACCCCGAATGTCAGTGCTGACGGGGTTGAGAAACCCTCTTTAAAGCTTTGATAACGTGGCTAGCCTCTGCTTCCATGTGCTTTAGAGAAGTATGGATGATGAATTTTCAGAGCAGGAGTACAAGCAGTATTAAAGTTAGGGAGAAGCTGCTTCAGATACCTCAAGAAGACAACTACTGTTAGAGTCTTGGGGGAAGGAGAGGTTTTAAGGAGTTAGGATAGGCACAGTGAGAATGGAGAAATAGCAGCCCACTCCGGTATTCTTGCCTGGCAAATCCCATGGATGGAGGAGTCTGAGGGGCTACATTCATGGGGTTGCAAAGAGTCAGAAAATGACTGAGCATGCCTTAAGAAAGCAAAGGTGGTGAAATGAGACTATGATTTAAATAATATTTTTCCTAAGTTTAAAAATAATGTATATTCATGGTAGGAAATTTAGGAAATCCAAAGAAAGTGTGAAAAGAGGGAAAGCCACTTATAAAATCCCCCGAGCAGAAAGACCAGCTGTTAACATTTTCTTGTGGTGGTTCTTTTCAAATTTTTTTAAATGATGATTGCTGTTTTCCTTTATAAATCTAGGATTAGGCACTTTTCTTCTTGTGGGGATTTTTTTTTCTTTTTTTTTTTTGACTCAGCAGATCATGAATATTTCTCATTCTTTGAAAAATGTTCCTTTTTAGTGGTCAGGCTTCTTTTGTGTGTGTGTTGTTTTGAAGTTGGAAATATTTGCTTTGTATTCAAAAGAGCATTTTGAGTGAAAGTAGCTCAGTCGTGTCCAACTCTTTGCAACCCCATGGAGAACAGTCCATGGAACTCTCTAGACCAGAATACTGCAGTGGATAGCCTTTCCCTTCTCCAGGGGATCTTCCCAACCTGGAGCTCAAACTTAGGTCTCCTGCATTGCAGGAGGATTCTTTACCAGCTGAGCCACAAGAGAAGCCCTTGTGGACATTTTGAAGGAAGACGTATTAGATCATGATGACTGATTAACTATAGGAAACAATAGAGGTAAAAGTTTATGGTATCTCTAAGATTTTAAGTTTGGGAAGCTAAAATAATGGTACAGCTACTAAAATAAACCGAGGTTCTTGGAACTTACCTGGCAGTCCAGTGGTTAAGACTTCACCTTCCAATGCAGAGGGTGCAGGTTTGATCCTTGCTCTGGGAGTTAAGATCCCACATGCCTTGCAGCTAAACAACAACAAAAACAAAAAACCCCTTGAAACAGAGGCAATGTTGTAAGAAATTCAATAAAGACTTCAAAAAATTGTCCACATTAAAAAAAATCTAAAAACTGGGCTTCTCATAATACTTTGCATCTTAGGTATATAAACTGCCATTTACAGAGACACATAATGAGATTTTAATGAGGATCCTTGATGCCTATCAGCTTTCATTTTTCCTATAACTCCTATAATTAGTAATCTTTCTCTCTTTTTTTTAACTTTTCTTTTTTTGTACTAAGCTTACTTTTCAGTTCTTTCTTAGCAAGTTTTTCCCCTTCTGCTGCTGCTAAGTTGCTTCAGTCATGTCTGACTCTGTGTGACCCCAGAGATGGCAGCCCACCAGGCTCCTCTGTCCGTGAGATTCTCCAGGCAAGAATACTGGAGTGGGTTGCCATTTCCTTCACCATTTCAAAAATACGTTTTCTTTTAGAATACTAAGTAAGGCTTAAGTTTATGGATCATGAATCTTTACTTTGAAAGATTAAATGACTAGTTTGGGTTTTTTTTTAATGTGTAGATTACCAAAATTTATAAGCAAGAGGCGAATGTAATTCTCCCAGAGGAGGAGGAATTATCTTTAGAAAGTCTTGTCCACTGGTGAGATGCCTCAGTACATCACATCAGTCAATATTACATTGCTGTTTTATCAATCATTATATTTGTTGATTTATACCAGTTAATCTGGTAGTTTGTGGAAAACATAGGAAAGTAAATTAAAAAAAAACAAACTTAAAGCTAATACAAATGGTACTTTTACTGGGAATATATGCTTTTCAAATTGGATAGGATGTAATTTGGCTTTTTTTTACTATTGACTCTTTAGAGTTCAAATCCATTAACTTTGGAAAAGTTTTGTATTTTCTTTATTCTTGGGACATGATGAGAGTAGAGATGGGAAGAAACTTCTGAAAGTTCCCCCCAGTTTGTCTTCGCTATAATCACCTCTCTCCCCTTCAGTGTTACACACTGCCTAAAATTCTTCTTGCCTTTGGACAAGTCACTCAGGAACCTCCCACCTATGTATGAATCATGAATGCCCATTCTGGCATTTCTTCTCTTTAGTATAATCTTAAAACAGGCAGCTTGGTGTTATATAGGAAATGTTGTAACACAAAGTCACAGTTCTAAGCCTGGCTCTCTTATTAGTGGCTGAGCGTTCTTGGGCAAATCCCTTAATCCTATCTGTAAATTGAAATTATCTCCAAGGTCCTTTCCAGCTCTTAAAGAGTCTGTGAAGTATTTGCTTTTGTAGTTACCACCGGAAGACTATTGGTCTTTCACATCTTAGCGTGAGTTACTCGTAGATCATAAGTGATTTCTTCCAAAGGCATTTGTAAAAGCTACTCCCATATAATAAAATTGGGAGTGGAATTTTAGAATGGAATTTTAAATGCTGCTCGAATACAAGCTCCAGGAAGGCAGGGATCTTTGTTTTGTTCACTTCTGTTTCCCAGTGTCTAGAATGGTAATTAGTAGATGATTCAGCCGGTATAGAATCTGCCTGTAGTGCCGGAGACCCAGGTTTGATCCCTGGGTTGAGAAGATCCCCTGGAGAAGGGAATGGCTGCCCACTCCAGTATTCTTGCCTGCAGAATTCCACGGACAGGGTAGCCTGGGAAGCTGTAGTCCATGGGGTCACAAAGAGTCGGACATGACTGAGCCTCTAACACTGTCACTTCCCTTTCTCATGTACCTAATATTTGTTGAATGAGTGAAGGAATGAGTTGTTTTTGAGGAAAGACAAGCTTTGAAAGAACTCAGAATGCAAATCTACCTGATTACAACCCAGTCATTCCTACAATATAAATGTACCTCCTAGTTGTAAAGCATCCATTGTTCACTTGACTGCCATTCGGAACTATTAGTAATCGCTGCCCTGACTGCTCCTCGTGCTCATGGAGTGCAGCTGTGTCCATCACCAGGCCTTCCGGTGGAGCCAGCTTGACTTTTCAGTGTTCCTTTTACTTGCAAAAGTCTGTGCTTTGCCTATTCCCTGTACCACTTAATAACATTATTAACAGTATGGTTAGTGTTATTGCAAAACTAAATCATATATGTTGATCAAAAGTTGGCCTTTCATCTATGGAGGACTTAGGGTGTAGCCTGGATGAGACCAGCACTCTGGGCTTTTCCATTCTGGTCATTCTAATTCTACAACTACCATATAAAATAATCTTCAGGAATATTTCTATCATATGGTTCCTATCTAAAACTCTGCAATAAGTCTTTTTTGTCTACAAACTCCAGAATCCTGGACCCAGCATTCCGTGATTCCACATTTTAGCCAACATACCTTTCTCATCTGTCCAAGTCTTTTTCTCTGTAGTGACCTGGACTCTTAATTGCTCCCCCACCTCCACCCCACCGCTTGCCAGATCTTTGTCCCCTACCCATGGGTGGAACACAGGCCGTCAGCAGTGAAAGCCCAGAGTCCTAACCACTGGACTGCCAGAGAATTTCCTGGACTCTAATTATTTCATTATTGACTAGTTGGTGTAGATAATAATGAAACAAACAAAAAAAGATTATTCTTACCTAGAAAGTATGTTTTCAGATAAGGAGAGGCTGACAGACTTTCTCAAGAAGCCTTTATTAGGTGGCATTCATTGTTTGGCTGACTGAAAAATAACATCAAGGAACAAGAATCCTTTAAACTCTACATAGTTTTTTCTCTCCTTGTTGGCAGACATATTTGGAAACTAAGGCCTAATCAGAAAAAAATTAAGTACCTGTGTAGCATGTATAGTTAGTAGTATTAGTTGAGTTACCTTAAAAGTTTTTTTCTTAAGTTTTAATAATAATAATTTTTAAAAAAAAGAAACTAAAGGAGGCCACTGTGTGACTGGGCATGGCAGATGAAGGGGAAGAGGGTTTGGAGGTGAGGCGGGAGAGGCAGTCCAGGGCCCCAGCACACAAGACCCTGGGGGTTGTGTCGAGGAGTCTGATTTTTAGACCAACAGCAGTGAGATGATACTCCAGAGTTCTAAACAGGGAAGAAGCTGATAAAGAGGTTAGTATTTTGGAAAGATCACTTGAGCCATTATGTTTAGAACATCTTCGAGGAAACCCGGAGGGGTTGCCCAGGGACCACTAGGGAGGCAGTTGTCATCATCCCGGGGAGAAGTGCTGGTGGCCCAGACTTAGAGTAGTGACACCAAAAACAGAGTAGAATGAAGGTATTCCCTACTGGTTTAGAAGGTAAAGCTAAGAAAACCTGATGTTGGGTTGAATAAGAAAATCAGAATGTGGATCAGTAAGGCTGATTCTAGTTTCTGACTCACCCAACTGGATGGGTGGTGGTACAGTTCCTTAAGATGGTTGTGGGAGACCATCTGGAGAGAGGTGGGTGGAGGAGCTTGATCTGAGTTGGGGCTTGGATATTGGATGAACGTGCGCGCTTCATGTTCCTAAGGCAGGCCAGCACCAGAAATGAGGACTGGGGAGTCATCCGAGCCCAGGTGGGAATTGAAGGGGCAGGCGAGGCTGCGAATGCCTCTGAGGAAGAGCTGAGTGTTGCAGAGAAGGAAAGGCAGGAGAGCCTGGGCCCGAGGAAGCCCGGCCCGCCTGGCTGGGCAGAGGAGGCTGAGTGTGCCAAGGAAACGGAGGAGAGATGGGGCCGGAAGCAGAGGGCTGAGGAACGTGTGCTGACGAGGCCAGCTGTGCAGTGTGCCCAGGCTCGCTCAGTCATGTCTTTGTGACCCCATGGACTGCAGCCCGCCAGGCTCCTCTGTCCGTGGGGTTTTCCCGGCAAGAATACTGGAGGGGGTTGCCATTTCCTTGTCCAGGGGATCTTCCCAACCCAGGGAGCAAGCTTGCGTCTCCATGTCTCCTGCATTGCAGGCGGGTTCTTTACCACTCGCGCCGCCAGGGAAGCCCTTAGATCAAGAAGATTTCTGTAGGAGAGGTCAGTAAGGGCATTCGCTGCGGAGAGGTCAAGTCAGACAGCAACTAGGAAACTGCCCGTCAGCTTTTGAGCCCTGTGAGTCGTGGGTGACCTTAGCTGGAGCTGTGCCGGTGGCACAGTGAAGGTGAAAACCAGCCCGGAGTGGGAGGGGCAGGTGTGGGAGGTGAGGAAACGGACACGACTCTTCCCCAGGCTTTCCCTAGGGTGTGAAGAGGGAGATATGGATCATGGAGGGGTTTTTGGCTCTATTTTTATCTTTGTTTGAAGGTAGAAGAGACTTGGAGAAGGCAGTGGCAACCCACTCCAGTACTCTTGCCTGGCAAATCCCATGGACAGAGGAGCCTGGTAGGCTGCAGTCCATGGGGTGGCTAGGAGTTGGACACGACTGAGCAACTTCACTTTCACTTTCATGGATTGGAGAAGGAAATGGCAACCCACTCCAGTGTTGTTGCCTGGGGAATCCCAGGGACGGGGGAGCCTGGTGGGCTGCCGTCTATGGGGTCGCACAGAGTCGGACACGACTGAAGCGACTCAGCAGTAGCAGTTAGTGAGTTCAGTTCAGTTCAGTTGCTCAGTCGTGTCCAACTCCTTGCGACCCCATGAACCACAGCACGCCAGGCCTCCCTGTCCATCACCAACTCCCAGAGTTTACCCAAACTCATGTCCATTGAGTCAGTGATGCCATCCAACTATCTCATCCTCTGTCATCCCCTTCTCCTCCTGCCCTCAATTTTTCCCAGCATCAGGGTCTTTTCAATTGAGTCAGCTCTTTGCATCAGGTGGCCAAATTACTGGAGTTTCAGCTTCAACATCAGTCCCTCCAATGAACACCCAGGACTGATCTCCTTTAGAACACCCAGGGCTGATCTCCTTTAGGATGGACTGGTTGGACCTCCTTGCAGTCCAAGGCACTCTTAAGAGCCGCCTTCTGTGCCCGCAACATTGCTTGAATGGTTTATCAGCATGGATGGGCTAGCTTTTATATATATATAGATATAGCTTTATTTATTTATTGGCTCTGCTGGGTCTTCGTTGCTGAGCAGGGCTTTCTGTAGTTGCAGCAAGCAGGACTGCTCTGTAGTTGTGGTGCACGGACTTCTCACTGTGGTGCTTTTTCTTGTTGTGGAGCACGGGCTTGAGGGCACATGGGCTCAGTAGTTGTGGCTCCTAGCCTCTAGAACACAGGCTCAGTAGTTGTGGCGCATGGACTTAGTTGCCCCGTGGCATGTGGGATCTTCCTAGATCAGGGATTGAACTCAAGTCTCCTGCCTCAGCAGGCAGATTCTTTACCATTGAGCCGCGAGGGAAGCCTGGGCTTTTGTTATTTTGCGGTAACAAATAACCACCAAATCTCAGTGGTTTAAAATAACAAAGAATTATTTCTTCTCAATTCATGTTACATGTGAATGGTTGTCTGGGATCTCAACTCTGTGTTATCCTTGCTCAGGAATACTGAGCAAGTTATCTTACCATGCCTAACTTCAGGGTGATGGGCAGGTATAAACCTATCGTGCATCTGAAAGAACTGGAATATCACACACAGTTTTAGTGTTTACCACAGTTGGGGCACTTTCTTTAGAAATGTTCCTACGTTTATCAGCTGTTTATTAGGTACCCACTATATATCAGGCTCTATTCCTGATACAGTGACCATGGTTTCTGTTTTCATGGAGCTCACAGTCTAGTGGGAGGACATGGACAATAACCTAATAACCAAGTTAATTTCAGGTAGTAATAAGTGCTATGGAGAGGGGAAATGGGGCACTGCTGTAGAGACTGACTGGAGGTGAGAGTGGGGTTTTCCTTGATTGGGTGGTCAGGGGAATCTTCTGGGGTGGGTGATGTTTGAGCTGGGAAGCAGCAGTCCTGAGAATGTATTAGCCGCAGCGGTGGGTAATTTAACCAGAAGGAGTGCCACAAAATGAAAATGAGCTTTTCATGTTTAAGGACAGACCACTGTGACTAGAGCATTTAGGAGAAAGCTGATACCATAGTCCAACAGAGAGATGATGATAGTTAGATGTAGGATGATGATAATGAAAATGGACATGGACAGTTTTGGAGTGTATTATAAAGGCAGAGTCAATAGATTGGAAGTAGGGCATTTAGGAAAAGAGCAATGAAGGATGGATCCTTTGTTTTGGGCTTGAGCAGCTGAGAAGATGATTGTTACATTTACTGGGTTATAGAAAGTTAGGAGCAGCAGATTTGAGAGGGTGGATATTAGGGGTTCTATTTTCAGTATGTTAAGTTCAAGAATGATGACTGTTAGAGATCCACGTGGAACTGACTTTTAAAGCATTAAAGATGTCCAGAGTTTAGGGGAAACATTCAGACAAGTGATTTTTACTTATTTTTTTTTAAATGAGGCTTATGTGTTAAAATAGTTACACTTAAGTCTGAGACCTGGAGTCATTGTATCTCCTTAAAGCAGTCTATGATTCCTCTGCTGGAGAAGGGAGTGGACCCTAAGAGAAGGGACTGTTGCCTAAGGGAGTGGGTTCAACCTTCAGTGTCTGTTCTTCCTGTTCAGCCCAGGAGATAATGGTGGTAACAAACCTTCATAACTGACAGTTGGATACTGTAATCCTCTCCAGGATTCCAGTGTATGAAGCATTCAAAACCATTGCTCTAAAAGGACGCTAGCATCATCTTCTGTTGATTTCATTTGCTTTTCAAAGGGCAGTCCACCCTAGTATATAGGATGTAAGCGTATACTTCACTCTGTTGATTTCAAAATTAGAAACGTGTTACAGACTGGTAAAGTGAAAAGTGAAAGTGAAATCACTCAGTCGTGTCCGACTCTTTGCCACCCTGTGGACTGTAGCCTACAACGCTCCTCCGTCCATGGGATTTTCCATGCAAGAGTACTGGAGTGGGGTGCCATTTCCTTTTCCAGAGGACCTTCCCAACCCAGGGATCAAACCTGGGTCTTCCGCATCGTAGGCAGATGCTTTACCATCTGAGCCACCAGGGAAGTCCACCAGACTTCATAGACTGGTAACCCTAGTCCAAATCACAAAGATAGGGTGTTAAAATTAATTTGTATTAGTTTGTCTTTTCTGAGAGTTGTGTGTCTTATTGGCATATTCTTTCACATACAAAGAGGCTATCTTGAAAGCATCAGAAATATCTTTAGTAGCTAAACAAGGGGTCAAAAAGGACCCTTAAGCTTAAGGATGACATTTTATACATGTGTATATATAGTTACATTTCTGAGTGTAAGAAGACAACTGGGAAGGATTAGAGTGTTTTTCCTCTCTGTGAATTTTTCCAGAAAAATAATGGAATATTCTAACAGAGAGAGTAAGGGATATTCATGAAAACATGCTAAGATAATTATCTGTGTGGTTTAAGAAACTCTTTAAGTCTTCCCAAAGATTTGGATGTTTATATAGCCATAAGAAGAGTAATATATAGTACATTTTAATTTAGTTAGGACATAATTGGAGCTTGGGGTTAACATATACACACTACTATATATAAAACAGATAAACAACAAGGACCTACTCTCTAGCACAGGAAGCTGTATTCAATATCTTGTAATAATATAATGCAAAAGAATCTGAAAAAGAATATATATATTGTATACATAAATCATATATATGTAAAACTGAATCACTTTGCTATATACCTGAAAGTGACACAACATTTTATATTTCAAAGTTTTAATGACTAAAAATAAAACACCATACTTGCTTTTTATACAAAATTTAAACAGTCCGAGGAAGCCTCCCTTTCACCTCACCCCACAAGCCACACATATCCTCTCTCTTGAAATGACTTTTTTTGTCCCCAGTTTCTTGTGTATTCTTCCAGAGATAATCAGTGAATATGTAAGCAGTAACTCATGTACACTTCATCTTTTACCTAGGTAATAAAATACTGTTCTGTACCTTATTTCTGCCACCTCCACCGACCCCTGCCAACTTCCCAGTAAAAGGCATAAAGTCACTGAAAAAAACTGTAAGTCCAAAACTGTTAATAAAGATGATAAACAAAACACCTAGTTATCAGAATTTAGCTAACTTTGTTTTTTCCCATTGTTAATCTTAGTTCCTTAATGTACACTGAGGGGACTTAATTATTAAAGCTGAGGTGGTAGCAATGGTAATTCCCACTGAATATCAATTTTGTAATTTTTATTTCAGGGTGAGTTAGTCAAAGTTCAGTTCAGTTCAGTCGCTTAGTCATGTCCGACTTTTTGCGACCCCATGAATCGCAGCACGCCAGGCCTCCCTGTCCATCACCGACTCCGGGAGTTCACTCAGACTTACATCCACTGAGTCAAGTGATGCCATCCAGCCATCTCATCCTCGGTCATCCCCTTTTCCTCCTGCCCCCAATCCCTCCCAGCATCAGGGTCTTTCCCAGTGAGTCAACTCTTCACATGAGGTGGCCAGAGTACTATAGTTTCAGCCTTAGCATCATTCCTTCCAAAGAAATCCCAGGGCTGATCGCCTTCAGAATGGACTGGTTGGATCTCCTTGCAGTCCAAGGGACTCTCAAGAGTCTTCTCCAACACCACAGTTCAAAAGTATCAATTCTTCAGTGCTCAGCTTTCTTCACAGTCCAACTCTCACATCCATACATGACCACAGGAAAAACCATAGCCTTGACTAGACGGACCTTAGTCAGCAAAGTAATGTCTCTGCTTTTGAATATACTATCTAGGTTGGTCATAACTTTTCTTCCAAGGAGTAAGCGTCTTTTAATTTCATGGCTGCAATTACCATCTGCAGTGATTTTGGAGCCCCAAAAAATAAAGTCTGACACTGTTTCTGCTGTTTCCCCATCTATTTCCCATGAAGTGATGGGACCGGATGCCATGATCTTTGTTTTCTGAATGTTGAGCTTTAAGCCAACTTTTTTCACTCTCCACCTTCACTTTCATCAAGAGGCTTTTTAGTTCCTCTTCACTTTCTGCCATAAGGGTGGTGTCATCTGCATATCTGAGGTTATTGATATTTCTCCTGTCAATCTTGATTCTAGCTTGTGTTTCTTCCAGTCCAGCGTTTCTCATGATGTACTCTGCATTTAAGTTAAATAAGCAGAGTGACAATATACAGCCTTGACATACTCCTTTTCCTATTTGGAACCAGTCTGTTGTTCCATGTCCAGTTCTAACTGTTGCTTCCTGACCTGCATACAGATTTCTCAAGAGGCAGGTCAGGTGGCTGGTATTCCCATCTCTTTCAGAATTTTCCACAGTTTATTGAAACCCAAGTAAGATGGTAGGTGTTGCAAGAGGGCATCAGAGGGCAGACACACTGAAACCATACTCACAGAAAACTAGTCAATCTAATCACACTAGGACCACAGCCTTGTCTAACTCAATGAAACTAAGCCATGCCCGTGGGGCAACCCAAGACAGGCAGGTCATGGTGGAGAGGTCTGACAGAATGTGGTCCACTGGAGAAGGGAATGGCAAGCCACTTCAGTATTTTTGCCTTGTGAACCCCATGAACAGTATGAAAAGGCAAAATGATAGGATACTGAAAGAGGAACTCCCCAGGTCAGTAGCTGCCCAACACGCTACTGGAGATCAGTGGAGAAATAACTCCAGAAAGAATGAAGGGATGGAGCCAAAGCAAAAACAATACCCTGTTGTGGATGTGACTGGTGATAGAAGCAAGGTCAGATGCTATAAAGAGCAATATTGCATAGGAACCTGGAATGTCAGGTCCATGAATCAAAGCAAATTGGAAGTGGTCAAACAGGAGATGGCAAGAGTGAACGTCGACATTCTAGGAATCAGTGAACTAAAATGGACTAGATTGGGTGAATTTAACTCAGATGACCATTATATCTACTACGGCGGGCAGGAATCCCTCAGAAGAAATGGAGCAGCCATGATGGTCAACAGAAGAGTCTGAAATGCAGTACTTGGATGCAATCTCAAAAACAACAGAATGATCTCTGTTCGTTTCCAAGGCAAACCATTCAATATCACAGTAATCCAAGTCTATGTCCCAGCCAGTAACGCTGAAGAAGCTGAAGTTGAACGGTTCTATGAAGACCTACAAGACCTTTTAGAACTAACACCCAAAAAGGATGTCCTTTTCATGATAGGGGACTGGAATGCAAAAGGAGGAAGTCAAGAAACACCTGGAGTAACAGGCAGATTTGGCCTTGGAATGCAGAATGAAGCAGGGCAAAGACTAATAGAGTTTTGCCAAGAAAATACAAAACACCCTCTTCCAACAACACAAGAGAAGACTCTACACATGGACATCACCAGATGGTCAACACTGAAATCGGATTGATTATATTCTATGCAGCCAAAGATGGAGAAGCTCTGTACAGTCAACAAAAACAAGACCAGGAGCTGACTGTGGCTCAGATCATGAACTCCTTATTGCCAGATTCAGACTTAAATTGAAGAAAGTAGGAAAAACCGCTAGGCCATTCAGGAATGACCTAAATCAAATCCCTTATGATTATACAGTGGAGGTGATAAATAGATTTAAGGGACTAGATCTGATAGATAGAGTGCCTGATGAACTATGGAATGAGGTTCATGACATTGTACAGGAGACAGGAATCAAGACCATCCCCATGGAAAAGAAATGCAAAAAAGCAAAATGGCTCTCTGGGGAGGCCTTACAAATAGCTGTGAAAAGAAGAGAGGCAAAAAGAGAAGGAGAAAAGGAAAAATATAAGCATCTGAATGCAGAGTTCCAAGGAATAGCAAGAAGACATAAGAAAGCCTTCTTCAGTGATCAATGCAAAGAAATAGAGGAAAACAACTGAATGGGAAAGACTAGAGATCTCTTCAAGAAAATTAGAGATAACAAGGGAATATTTCATGCAAAGATGGGCTGGATAAAGGACAGAAATGGTATGGACCTAACAGAAGCAGAAGATATTAAGAGGTGGCAAGAATACACAGAAGAACTGTACAAAAATGATCTTCACGATCCAGATAATCACGATGGTGTGATCACTCATCTAGAGCCAGACATCCTGGAATGTGAAGTCAAGTGGGCCTTAGAAAGCATCACTACGAACAAAGCTAGTGGAGGTGATGGAATTCCAGTGGAGCTATTTCAAATCCTGAAAGATGATGCTGTGAAAGTGCTGCACTCAATATGCCAGCAAATTTGGAAAACTCAGCAGTGGCCACCGGACTGGAAAAGGTTAGTTTTCATTCCAGTCCCAAAGAAAGACAATGCCAAAGAATGCTCTGACTACTGCACAATTGCACTCATTTCACACTCTAGCAAAGTAATGCTGAAAATTCTCCAAGCCAGGCTTCAGCAATATGTGAACCGTGAACTTCCAGATGTTCAAGCTGGTTTTAGAAAAGGCAGAGGAACCAAAGATCAAATTGCCAACATCTGCTGGTCATGGAAAAAGCAAGAGAGTTCCAGAAAAACATCGATTTCTGCTTTATTGACTATGCCAAAGCCTTTGACTGTGTGGATCACAATAAACTGGAAAATTCTGAAAGAGATGAGTTAGTCAAAAGAGAGTTGGAATTCTGTTTGGTCTAATTGATTGAAATCATGTATCATCATGTCGTACCCACTGAATTGCCAGAAATCTATATTTTTCATGCTTGCCCCTCTTTCCTGAATTTGACATCTCTCACACCAGCTTTCCCTGGGAAACTGAATTAATAGAAGAATGATGAATCACTCAGAAAATAAAAAAGCCCCTGGGGTTTACTCCAGATACTAGGGGTTCTGAGTTGTTAAGAACATGGCATCAGAATGAGAGTACTTAAGTCTTATGATTTGAACATTTAATAATATCAGGCTCTGGTAACTTGGTAAATCCATTTCCTCAATAGAAATAAAGCTAAAAATGTACAGGAAAATCTGGACCACTTGATGGGGCACCTTTCCCTGGACAGTGCATGAATAAGCACCGGCTCCGCTTGCATCTGTGCTTCTCTTTTCTTCCCCCATCATTGTTCACCTCCTCTCTCCCCCGCTCCAGTTTATACCCCATCTCATTGACACACATTTCAAAATGTTAACCTTTTGTCAGATTAGACTAGCGGATTCTTTACCACTGAGCCACAAGGAAGTCCCCTAAAAGGGATTACAAGGCTTCAAAAGAAATGAAACAAGTCAACAGAATATATCATTACCCTGCCAGTGTAATAGAGTCTCATATAGTTTATAAAAAGCACACTTGACATACCAGTTTGTCACTGAGTAGTACAAATGTTCGCTACCTTTTCTAAACCACCGCCACCCCACCCCCACCCAGATATACTGAGAAATGAAGGTCACCTTTAGGGAATCATGTAATCTTTTTTTTAATCTGGCTTGACATTAAAATGCATGTGTTTCTCATTATCAGAGAAATGCAAATCAAAACCACAATGAGGTACCACTTCACACCAGTTAGAATGGCTGCGATCCAGAAGTCTGCAAGCAATACATGTTGGAGAGGGTGTGGAGAAAAGGGAACCCTTTTACATTGTTGGTGGGAATGCAAACTAATACAGCCACTATGGAGAACAGTGTGGAGATTCCTTAAAAAATTGCAAATAGAATTGCCTTATGACCCAGCAATCCCACTGCTGGGCATACACACCGAGGAAACCAGAATAGAAAGAGACACATGTACCCCAATGTTCATCGCAGCACTGTTTATAATAGCCAGAACATGGAAACAACCTAGATGTCCATCAGCAGATGAATGGATAAGAAAGCTGTGGTACATATACACAATGGAGTATTACTCAGCCATTAAAAAAAATACATTTGAATCAGTTCTAAGGAGATGGATGGAACTGGAGCCGATTATACAGAGTGAAGTAAGCCAGAAAGAAAAACACCAATACAGTATACTAACGCATATATATGGAATTTAGAAAGATGGGGATGATGACCCTGTATGCGAGACAACAAAAGAGACTCAGATCTATAGAGTGAACTGTTGGACTCTGGGGGAGAGAGGGAGGGAGAGGGTGGGATGAGATGGGAGAATGGCATTGAAACATGTATACTATCAAGCAAGAAACGAATCGCCAGTTGATGTCAGATGCAGAATGCAGGATGCTTGGGACTGGTGCAAGGAGAGGACCCAGAGGGATGGCATGGGGTGGAAGGTGGGAGGGGATTCATGTTTGGGAACGCTTGTACACTCGTGGTGAATTCATGTCAATGTTTGGCAAAACCAATACAGTAATGTAAAGTAAACTAAAGTTAAAATAAAAATTTTAAAAGTTAAAAAAAAAAAAAATGCATGTGTTTTTAGTTCCTACTTGTGATAAGTTGTGCCTGTTCTACACTGGGTCACGTGGTCTGTTCAGCACACCCTTTATGTTGAAATAGTTATGAAAATGTGTCTTACACATGGATTAAAATTTAGTAAAACACTCATTGAGTGGAGTGTTGAACTGGATGAATCCTATTGGCCTTGAATCTATTGTTACTCTCTATAGAATGACTCTTTAAGTACCTTAGCTCTAAGCCATTCTGTTCTATTTCATATTTTTAATTCAAAGAGCAACCCTACCCCACCCCCCTCTTAGATACATGATATCACTGTGCTTAACATAATCTATTATAATTGCTTGCTTGTGTTTCTCCCTTTGTAAATATGATGATGATGGTGAGAATTTTACAGTAGGAAACTTTGGGAAGTTTAAGGTTATAAGCAGAAATGAAGCAGGAAATTGCTAGTTACTATGATGTAGTTGTAGGTAATACTGAGATTTTTCTTCTACCTAAAGTGATTCAAGTCATAAGTTTTACAGTTATTTTGTGTTGTTTTACATAACTTTAGAATGTGTGTGTTTCACAGCTTAAGAAATTTATATTTCCTATTTAATGTATTGTCCTCCTATGTTTAAAAAGAAACAATTCTTTTATTTAAAGTGTAATTTTTTTTTTACTGTGAAAAACTGATACAGAAGAATAAACCAAAGAAAATGATTCAGTCTTAATATTGTAGAGACATAAACAAGAAAAAAGAATTCAACTGTAATACCACTCTTCAGGAAGAACTTATCCTTTCAGTGTCTTTTGCTTTCCTGTGCTCATGTCCCCATAGACAGAAACATTTAACAAATGTAGGAACTAGTATTAATATTTGCTGACACCACGAGTCTTGTTTCTCACAATAGAGGCAGCTTTCTTAGTGATATTTGTGTGTAACTCAGTGAGAGCTAACATTTACTGAGTGATTAGCCGTGTGCTAGGCATTGTGGTTAAGTGGATTATTTTATTTAATCCTCATAGCTGTACTCTGAAAATAGGAGGTTAAGTAACTTGCCTAATATCACATAACTAGTAAATGGTTAAAGCAGGACTCCAGCCCAGGAAGTCTGACTCCAGGACTTGTTTCCCCATTACCACATACTGCCAAGTCCTTTCAGTTTTATCACATAAGAAAAATATAACCTACTAAATATTTCAAATGCAAACTAAAACATTGTTTATTATCTGTCAAATTTTGAAAGGGAAAAATTGATGATACCGAGTCTTCTCTTACTGGGAGTGCTGAGAGGCTCTTTCTCTGCCTCTGTCGGCCAGTCTGGAGCTGGGGGCAGCTGTCCATCTCTGCCACATTTGCTGTGCTTACCTGGTCACCCAACTTAGAAAATGTGAAAATCTAAAATAGAAGTTTAAAAACATTGTTTCTGTGAAAACTAATGAGGATACTGTGGATAGACTGGATGAAGGCAAGTGATTCAACAACTTTCTGTCAAATTCAGTGTGGGCTAGAAAACTAAAGACAAAAATAAGAAAGGAAAACTAAAGATAAGTACAGTAAAACTGTAACAGTTTAGGATTTTGCACGGTGATGCTTTGTATCAATGAGTTCTTGGACCACTTTAAAGAAATCCAAAGTAGAAGTCATAGATGATGAGTATGCATTATTTTTAGATTTTTAAATTTAAATGTCTAAGGTATCTGTCACTTTCTTTTTTCGTGAATTCTCAAAATGATTTTTTAAATGATCAGCCACCACTCCCTGTCACATTATATGAAAGGATTCTTACTATATATTTCAAGAGCTCTAAAACCATATTTTTCAGCCCAGTAATATGCTTATCTAAAGGAAATAATCAGATATGTACAAATACTTAATGTATACAGATGTTCATCAAGTATTTTCTGTAATAGCAAAAAATAAAAACAGTAACCATGTGATAAAATATATCTTAATTTAAATAATTTCCAAGAAGACGTTTTAATATATAGTAAAATATATATTAATGACAAAATGCAACATATAAAACTAACTGCATAAGAAAAAACCCACCAGAATATTATTTTGTGGTTGAATTATTGGTATTAAAATAAAATTTTTAATTTTAATTTGTTTTAAACTAAGTAACATTTGCCTGAAATGCAAAATTTAGTATAAAGGGAATATAAAGTAAAAACTTTTCTCAGCTGGCCCCTACCTGTACAGTTCACCTCTGTAGAAGCATTCAGTGTTTCATGGAATATTGTAAAGTGAGAGAGAATTTTTATCAGTGTTTATTCCTGATTTTTTTTTCTTTTTATGCAGCACACTTCATTTGCTCCCAAATCCAGGGTTGTGGAGGGAGGGACAGTTTTTGTTTCTGTCTCCTCCCACCCCACCCGACTTTCACAGTGTTATTTTCATTTATTTATTTTTACTTGAAGGACGGTATTACTGCTGAGACAAAGCGGACTGCGTCTATAGTCAATAAAGGAATACCACCTCTAGCCCAAAGAACAAGATCATACCATTTTAACTGTGTCTTTGAGAACATTGCAGTATATATAGCCCACATATCAAGCTTTGCTTATTGAATCAGTAGTTCTTATAAAAGTTTAATCACATAGAAAAATAGAGAGGTTGGTGGTATGAACATCTCAGTTACCCAGGTTCAGCAGTTACTAACATTTCTTGTTTCACTGATTTTCTTTCTCTTTGCAAATCCTATACATCATCTCTTTTCATTGTATGATGTATATATCTCTGAAAGACTCATTTAAAAAAAGATGTATGTCTTTTTCTCATATACTGTTGGGAATGTAAAATAGTGTAAAAAAGGGTGATGATCTTGTTATAAAGTTAAACAACACCTTCCATAATAGCTTTTCCATTCTTTAGGTCTTTTCCCAAGAGAAATGAAAGTATCTGTTCATCCTAAGACTTGTACATGACTATTCATAGCAATTTTATTAGTAATAGCCAAAACTGGAAACAATCCAAATAGCTATTAGCAGATAAATGGATAAACAAATTGTGGATATCCATACTGCTCTGCAATAAAAAAGAATAGACTATGTATATATAGCATGGATTGTTCTCAAAATAATTATGTTGAATGAAAGAAACGATCCCCTTCCAAAAAAGAACATATACTGTATGAGTCTGTTTACATAAATTCTAGAAAATGTGAAATAGCTTATAGTGACAGAAAGCAGATCTAGTGGTTGGGGACAGATTAAAAAGGAACAGAGGAAATTTTTGAAGGTGAAAGATAGATAATGGTTTAATGGCTGTATATGTACGTACACTTTTATTTTTTATAACTTTTTATTTTAAAATGTTTTGACTGCACTGGGTCTTAGCTGTGTGTGTGGCTTCTCTCTGGCTGCGGTGGCTTCTCTTGTTGCAGAGCATGGGCTCTAGAGTGTGTGGGCTCAGTAGTTGTGGCCCACGGGCTTAGTTGCCCCATGGCGTGTGGGATCTTCCTGGACACAAGCCCGACACCCCTATATTGGCAGACAAATTCGTTTCCACTGAACCACCAGGGAAATCCCATACATACACTTTAAATGTGTGAAGTTTGAAAGTCAAAGTGTAGTTGCTCAGTCGTGTCCAACTCTTTCCAACCCCATGGACTGTAGCCTGCCAGGCTCCTCTGTCCGTGGAATTCTCCAGGCAAGAATACTGAAGTGGGTTGCCGTGCCCTTCTCTAAGGGACCAAACCTGGGTCTCCTGCATTGCAGGTGGATTCTTTACCATCTGAGCCATGTTACTTATACTTTAGAGTTATAAACAGTTATCCTTAACATCATATATCCAGTTGATATTCAAATTTCCCTGATTCTTACACATCTTAACAGTTTTTTAAAAGTAGGACAGATGTATTTCATTGATACAGCCTCTTTTAATATGCAGATTCCTCCTCTTTTTTTCCTTGCAAAGTATTTGTTGAGGAAACTGAGTTTTGTGCCCTAAAAAATTTCTGTATTCTGGATATTTTATAATTCCATCCTTAAAGTGCTTAGCGGGTTCCTCTCTGTATTTCCTCTAAACTGGTAGTTGGTAACAGATGATTGAGGCTTGCACTCAGGTTAAATATGGTTAGGTTTTTGACAAGAATACTTAAGAGTAGTGTTTTGTAGTATTTTTATCTCGTCATTGGGACGTCAGGAGGCATATAATATTTGGTTGCCTCCTCCTTTGTAATGATAAAGTTGATTAGTGATTTGGATATTGTCAACCTGATTTATCCATTGTGAGGTTTTCCATCAGCTTCTGAATCGTTTTTTGCTTTCTATTCATGTTCAAATTGAATAACCATTTTTGAAGGAGAACTGACAATACAGAAATAGGGAAAGCCCTCGATACTGATTTTTGAGTTCGTAAGTTTAGTTTGTTTTTATGATGGTTCATTAATTAGGAGCTTTCCTTCATTTCATTTCCACAAATTCTTGTTTTTCTTTAGGACTCAGATCTAGTGTAACCTGAGACATATTTCTGTGTATTTCACTGCCCCTCACATTAGATGTGCTGCTACTGCTTTTTTTTTTCCTAGTCTGTACTATTTTTATTTTATAGCTCTTAATTGTTTTATATTTATTGGCTTTCTTTCCCACCAGGCTATGAATTTCTTGGGAAATAAGGTGTATACTTTTTTTTTTGGCCACACAGTGTGTGGGATCTTAGTTCTCCAACTCAGGATCAGACCCTCACCCCCTGCAAAGGAAGCATGGAGTCTTAACCACTGGACTGCCAGGGAAGTCCAGGCAAGACATCAATCTTGACACATAGTAGGTTCTCAGTAAATGCATGTTGAATTGAATACATAGCTTACTTGTCTTTAATTATTTAAAAAATTAATCTTAAAAAACTAGTATACTTTGATCGTGATGACACTAATATGCTCCCTGTTGCTCTCTTGAGTTTGGCTGATCTTGTACATCGATGTAAACGAGGGTATTGAAGTCCCCTACTACACTGTCAGTTTCTCCCTTTATGTCTGTTAGTATTTGCTTTATACATTTAGATCCTCCTATGTATGCAGGCTTTCTAATTTTGGGGGGAGTCAAGCAGGTAAATACACAAACATTTTCACTTTAATAGAAGGGTAAAATGAGGCTCAGGTATTTCCAAGTGTCTGGGTAAGTGGGAAAGCTGGGAGGGTGAACATGGGTCTGTTTGACCTGATCTTTTAGCTACACTTGCCTTTAAGGTGGAATGAATCTTTAAATTTTCACCCAGATGGCGAGTTGTAATTCCTACTGCATGATGAGCAGAAAGATTTCTAGACAGCTGAGTGCGGCAGGAGGTGCCTGGGGGCCTTTGCAGGTTAAGATTTTAACTTCCTTTGGCCTCCAAGTGAGGGCAGTCACCTTGCATCATTGCACAGGGAAGGCATAGAGGGCATCTTGTGTCCTCAGGGCTGGATACAGCCCACATGGATGAGTAGAATATAGAGAAAGCCAGAAGGGCAGGCCTCAGTAGTCACCTGTCAAAACAGATATATATTCCAGAACCTCTAGGCCTGAAGTGTGGACCTCAGTTTCTTGGCAAAAAAAGAATGGATGTGAGCCCAGTGAGCCTTATTTCTCAGTTCCATCAAGCAAATTCTGAGTGTCCAAGGAGCCTAGTGAAAAGTTCTTAATGACATGTGCTCCGCACCCCGGTTTTTTCAAGTCAGGTTATTGAGATATTATTTATGTGGTCTTTGGCATATGCACAGATGTATAAATACTACCACAGTCAGGATATAGAGCATGTCCCTCACCATAAAAAGTACCCTCTTATCCCTTTGTAGCAACATCTCCCTTCTTCCAGACTTTGGCAAAAAATTGATATTTTTGTTTCCCTGTAATTTTGCTTTTTCTAGGAGGTCAAAAATGAAGTATAGTATGTAGCCTTTTGAATGTCTCTCTCATTTAGCATAATGCATTTGAAACTTACTCATACATCATGTTTTTCAATAATTTGTCCCTTTTTTATTAGTAGTTGATACAGAAAATAAATCTAAAAAACTAAACATTTTAACTGGGCCAAGGTGAGGATGACCATACATCCTAATTTGCTTGGGATGGTTTACACCTCTTGACCCAGAATAATTTTTAGTAGTATTTTCTTTTATTCTGAAATGTGTCCTGGTTTGGATGATAAATTGTATGGTTGTTGTAAACTGAGTGACAAGATATGGTCAGATTTGCCTTCCAAAATACCAGAGTCATATATATTTACACTTAACATAAATATGAGTGATAATTGCAGTAATAACTTACATGTAACCTTATTTTGAACTTTGCAGCAGTCTTATTTTGTGTTTGAGAAAACTGATTGAGAATAGAATAAATTTTGATCTGTAGATCACGAGATTGAAAGTGATTAAAATGTGCATTGTCTCTCTATGCAGTTGCCCTTAATAACTCTTATTAGTTGAGACACAGTTTGGTGTATTGGTTAAGGTGGAGGCAGTGGTGACAGAGTGCCTGAGTTCCAGTCCTAACTCTTAGTGCTTTTTTGCTGTTTGACAAATTGTATAGTCTTTCTGTCCTTCAGTTTTCTAGACTATAGAGAGGATGTACTATGATGTAACTGCAGTGCCTATGGCTAGCATATTGTAAGCTTTTGATAAAGGGTGCTATTATTTTTAATTATATTACCATTATTTCATTAACACTATTGCAATGAAACCTCCCTCCCTCAACAGAAAACCTCCCTTTCCCCCATGGGAAAAATATTGTAAGGAATATTTTGTTCAGCTTTCCTTATAATTAAAAAAGTTATTAATCTCTAATAGTATCATTATGGTGGTTATATATAATGCTATTATTATGATTATGGAGGCCTTCAATATTTAGATAAATAGTCTTGATGTAGTAAATCAATTCTACAAACTCTTCCTTGGAACATCAGCATCTTTCAAATTTTATATGTATTGGTCAAAATTTTAAATTTTTTTAAGAAGTAGGATGGTGGCTGAGTTTGGGAAATCAGTTAAATAAAATTATGCAGGGTCCCTCAGAGCCTTTTTAATGTATTTAATTTCCAAGCAGTAATTTAACATCTAATATATCTAAATTTATGTGAACAGAGTAAAATATTCCCTAAAATCTATGTGGATACTCTAAACATAATTTGGGAAATTCTGTAGTAAACATTAGGAAATTTTTAGAGATTTAGGGATTTTACCATCAACATCACGGCTTGCAAAGACTGATTTGTAGGGATTGGAAGAGACTGAAGGCAAGAAAATCAAATAATCCATACAGTAAGTAGGCTTGAAGTAATTGGGCTAGTGTTCTGACAGTGGAAAATGAAAGGTACAAATGGATCCATGAAATACTTTGAAGAAAGATTCAAGAAGACATCAAGATTGGGACCTCCCTCACAGTCTGGTGGTTAGGACTCCATGCTTTTACTGTAAGGGGCTTGGCTTCAGTCCCTGCTCTGGAAACTGAGCTCCTGCATACTAAGGAGTGACCAAAAAAAGAAAAAAACGACTTAGTGATTGATTCAAAGGAAGGAGCGAGGAGGCAAAATAACTCCTAGGTTTCCAGTCTGAGAGAAATTTCATGCTAGTAATTTAAGATTTGGTAGCTAGGAGGGGAGCCATTTGGCCCACCTTTGGAAGCGGTAAAGGGGTTTGGTCTAGGTGTGTTGACTTGGACCTGCCAATGGTAGATCAGGAAGTCAGATACAGAGAAGTTAGAGGAGAGTCTGGACCTATGGAAAAAACTGAAGCTGTGAAAGCATATTTCTCCAATTTTAGTGTAGAGAGAAGAGAGTTGATAAAGGAAAAGGTGTCAGAAAGGAGTAAGGGAACAAGGAGAATCAAGGTAGTGCTATGTCCTGTGAACAGGAAGATTGAGGGTCTGAGGATGAAGTGATGAAAAAGCTGATGATGGTGATGAAGAACGAGCAGTCTGTGGAGCTGGCTGGGCTGACCTCAGTGGGCATCACCTGTGGTCCAAAAGGCTCCCTTATAGCTTCAAGTAACCTTGAAGGTACAGTTGTTTTTGTTTTTTTCTGATAAGAGGGTGGAATAAAAGCAAGGTTATAAAGGGTTAAAGAGAAAATGGAAACTAAAAAGCACTCATTGTAGAAATTTGGCAGGAAAGAGAGGTGGAGAAAGAGTATAGAAGTTGATAGGGGAAACCTGAGCAAGTTTGAAAGCAGAAGAGAAGAATCAGTTCAAAGGGAGACACTGAAGATAAAAAAGCATGTGGGGGAGCTAAGTCCTAAGTGAAGTGAGAAGGCAAGAACTAAGACAGTTGGAGGGAGTTGCCCTAATTTTGGAAAAGTTAAATTCCTATGAAATGTTACCTCTTTGTGTTGACACGTATACCTTTCTCACTTTTTTACTATAAGCTAGTTATATAATTTAGCTGCTTTTTTATAAGACTTCTTTTTATAACCTCATTAAGTTAGAATATTATTCAAACTGAAAATAGTTCATATTCATAGTAGAAAATAGAGAAGTGTGTAAATGAAGGGAAAAAACTTAACTATAATTCTATCAGCGTAAATAACTTCTGTTAATATTTTGATAGAGCTCTTTTGAATGTATTGATTATATACATATAGCTTTTGAAAAACCAGAATTATACTGTACTTTTAATTTTCTGTCCTGCCTTTTATAATGCTGTTGTTTTTTATTATTCTTCCACTTCACAAGACATTATTTGAAAATAGTGTTTTTAATATTCAGTACTAAGTAAAGTGAAGTCGCTCAGTCGTGTCCGACTCTTTGTGACCCCAGGGACTATAGCCTACCAGACTCCTCCGTCCATGGGATTTTCCATGCAAGAATACTGGAGTGGGTTGCCATTTCCTTCTCCAGGAGATCTTCCTGACGCGGGAATTGAACCTGGATCTCCCACATTGTAGGCAGATGCTTTACCGTCTGAGCCACGAGGGAAGTAACTGATCCCATTTCAGTCAATTTTGGCATTCTCAATTCCTTTCTTATCACTTTGTTTTTTAACCTGATCCAGATTCCGTTATTTGACTTAAGATACCAAAGGATTTATTTAGAGTCTGATAACTGAATTTAGGAGGAAAAAATCAGCATTTCTGGGCCCGAAAGACTGCCCCATAAAATCTCAATTTACCTTCTGTTCCTCTCTCCTGCACTGAAATTCTTGAGGGAAAAAGTCCATGTTCATTTTCCTTTTCCTTTGTGTGTGGCATCTGTCTCTTGGGGAAACCTCTGATTTGTCTTTAAGCCCCTTAAGCTCCCTAATCGGCCCTGGAAGAGAGAAAAAAGGTTGCCTTATAGGATAAGGGAAGGGAAGGCTCCATTATGGTTTATGTTCATTTGTCACTGTCTTGTCATCTCCTCAGAAAAACTGGCACTCTTGTCTTATTTGACTATTCAGGATTGAAAATGGTGACTCTATTGTAGTTGGGAATGAACTGGATTCAGTTAGTGAAATCAAAGATATGGTAGAATAGCATAGATTCTGTGCCCTACATTCTGCCAGTAGCTAGCTAAGTGCCTTTTGGCAAGTTACTTGATCTCTCTAGGTGGAAAAAAAATATTAGGCTGAAGCTTTAAATTTGAAAGCCTCTTTATATCTAACTACTATACAATAGTGGTGAGTTTTAAGCCTCAAGACTCTGAGGGAATACAATTCACGGTCTTTGTAATGAGAGTGATTATATGGTGGTGATTGGAGGAGAATCACTGATACCAGGAATAATTATTATTATAATTCTATGTACACCTATGCAAAGTTTTCAAGATGAGGAATGAAATTGCCTAGTTAAGTTGCACAGTTAAACACAGTGCAAATAATTGATATGCTGTAGCATACCCTATGTAAAAAGAAAGCTTAGTTCATTTGATCTTGAGCTGTAACTTATTGGAGACAAAAGTCCAGACATGTTTCATTTATGTGTGAAGAGCTTTTCTCATTGTTGTGAGTAGATGAGAAGTATCTAAGTAATATTTAAAATTATTTAGTCTTTTGATTTCATAGCCTTTGTAAGATTATCCTAATATCCCTTTTCATCATTATGGTAGGAGATAAGTATTATATAAATAGAAAAGGAATTCATCCCTTCAGCTTCTTCTACAATGCCAGTCATTTTTCTACCTTCTCAAGAAAATACCCATAAGCAATCTCTTTATTGTCTTGATTTAAGAAAACATGCTCCCCTATATCCAAATTCAGAATCTCTTTGCTTTTATTCTCTTAAGGCCTGTTTCCTTTTATTCTTTTTTCATTAAAAGAGTGTCCTTTCCAGTTCTAACCACTGCTTTCGACTACTCTTATTCCTACTTCAGATTATTCTCTTTGCCTGTATTATCAAATGGAGTTTAGGAAACACCTAGAAACCTCAATAAGTGCTTTTAGCTATTTGAATAACACTGTTAAATGCTATTGGGGAAAAGGATAATCCTGCGTTATAGCCCAGGAAAGTTCAGCTCAGTTGCTCAGTCGTTTCTTAACTCTGCGACCCCATGGACTGCTGCATGCCAGGCTTCCCTGTCTATCACCAGCTCCTGAAGCTTGCTCAAACTCGCATCCATCAAGTCGGTGATGCCATCCAACCGTCTCATCCTCTGCCATCCCCTTCTCCTCCTGCCTTCAACCTTTCCCAGCATCAGGGTATTTTGTAATGAGTCAGTTCTTCATATCAGGTGGCCAAAGTATTGGAGTTTCAGCTTCAGCATCAGTCTTTCTAATGAATGTTCAGGACTGATCTCCTTTAGAATGGACTGGTTGGATCTCCTTGCAGTCCAAGGGACTCTCAAGAGTCTTCTCCAACACCACAGTTCAAAAGCATCAAATCTTCTGGGCTCAACAGAAGGTGATGGCGCCCCACTCCAGTACTCTTGCCTGGAAAATCCCATGGACGGAGGAGCCTAGTAGGCTGCGGTCCATGGGGTCTCGAAGAGTCGGACACGACTGAGCTACTTGCCTTTCACTTTTCACTTTTATGCATTGGAGAAGGAAATGGCAACCCACTCCAGTGTTCTTGCCTGGAGAATCCCAGGGACGGGGGAGCCTGTTGGGCTGCCGTCTGTGGGGTCACACAGAGTCGGACACAACTGAAGTGACTTAGCAGCAGCAGCAGCAACTTTCTTTATAGTCCAACTCTCACATCCATACATGACTACTGGAAAAATCAGCTTTGACTAGATGGACCTCTTTTAATATGCTGTCTAGGTTGGTTCCCTGGTGGCTCAGAGGTTAAAGCGTCTGCCTGCAATGAGGGAGACCTGGGTTCGATCCTGGGTCGGGAAGATCCCCTGGAGAAGGAAATGGCAACCCACTCCAGTATTCCTGCTTGGAGAATCCCATGGACGGAGGAGCCTGGTGGGCTACAGTCCACGGGGTCGCAAAGAGTCGGACACGACTGAGCGACTTCACTCACTCACTCACTCACAGGTTGGTCATAGCTTTTCTTTCAAGGAGCAAGCATCTTTTAATTTCATGGCTGTAGTCACCATTTGATTTTGGAGCCCCCCAAAATAAAGTCTCTCACTGTTTCCATTGTGTCCCCACATATTTGCCATGAAGTGATGGGACCAGATGCCATGATTTAGCTTTCTGAATGTTGAGTTTTAAGTCAGCTTTTTCACTCTCCTTGCTGCTAAGTCGCTTCAGTCGTGTCCGACTCTGTGCGTCCCCAGAGATGGCAGCCCACCAGGCTCCCCTGTCCCTGGGACTCTCCAGGCAAGAACACTGGAGTGGGTTGCCATTTCACTTTCATTAAGTGGATCAACTATATATATATGTACACACATAAATATATTCCCTGTCTTTTGGGTTTCCTTCCCATTCAGGTCACCACCGAAGATTGAATTGAGTTCCCTGTGCTAAACAGTAGGTTCTCATTTAATTAATCTAATTTATACAGAGTATCAGTAGTGTATGTATATCAAGCCCAGTCTCCCAATTCATCCCACTCCTCCCCTTTCCCCTTAGTTATCTGTATATTTATTACTCTAGCTTATCACTTCTGTGTTTAAACCTGACTGACTTTAAACCTGATCCCATCTTCTGGCTCCATGTTTTTATCTGGACCCATGTTTTTTCTTTTAGCTGAAAGAAATTTATTTCCGAGTGCAGAGGGAAGACAATTTGTCTAACATTAGAACCTCCTATGTTGGTGACCAGAATATTCTGCCTGATTAAGGAAGACTGGTAAACAGTTTTGAGATCTTGAATTAAAAAGTACTAGTTATATTTCCCATTTCAAATATCTGCTGTTTCTCTTTTTCTTGCCTTTCTATGAATTATTTGAACACATTTTAAACATTACATCTTGATTTACCTATATTATTTTTTAGTGTATTTCTTGATGTAGCAGTAGCAGTAGCTTCTAGCAAATAGTTCTAGGTATTATGTCACACATCTGTATTTTATCATAGTCTGCTTGAGTGAAATGCAGAAACTTTACCTCCCTTTATGTCTCTTTGTCTTTACCTACAACAACATAATTGTCTTAAAACATTCCACTACATGTATTTTGAACCATATCAAATAGTATTATAATTTTTGTTTCAACCATCAAACATAATTTAATATATCATTTTCATTTTATCTCCCTGTTGTTCTAAGATTCCTTCTTTAATTTCCTTTTATCTGATACTGTCTTGGTTTCTCCTTCACCCCCGAAGGATATTTCTCCCACATAGGAAATTCTGGTTGACAGTTCTTTTCTTTCAGTTCTTGATACATGTGCCGCCGCCTTGTGACTCTCGCTCAGATCTCTCCATCTCTTCTCTAATGAGCCCGGGTATAATAAATCAGTTCATTTACGTGAGGACTCCTCCCTTCAGTCTGCTAACCCGATCCGGGTGCTGTGCACTTCTGGTGCACAGCCCTCATCATGGGATCTCTCTTCATAACCATCATGAGAATGGTGCTTGTCAGTTTCCCCTGCTGGCTCTCCATTTCTTGTATTTCTAATTTTTTCCTATGATTTCTCAGATTGGTGCAGGAAGAATTCATTTTTGGAACTTTGAGTTTCTGAAGATTTTTTTTTTTTTTGCATTTGCACTCATGTGATGTTTGGTCAGGATATAAAAATTGAAGCTTCCTAAGAATTTTGAAGGTATTGTTCTGTGTCTTTACCATTTGTGTGTGCCTTGCTTTGGGTTTGGTAGGGGGTGTTAATTTGTCCGTTGTTCTCTGGCTTTCCTGGCGCTCTGAAATGACAGTGGCGTGCCTTGCAGGTCTGTCTCCATCTGCAGTGCCGACCGTTAGTGTGCGCTTGCAATGTGAGAATTCATGTTCTTCAACCATAAATAGTTTTCAGTTATTTCTTTGATTTCCTCTTTGTGTTTTTTCTGTATTCTTTCTGAAATTCTATTTATTTGGATGTTGCTGCCTATAAGCTAATCTGGGTTTTTTGTGTATATATATATATATATATTTTTTTTTTTTTTTTT
>SJYQ01002910.1:617858-684038 GCA_006410935.1 Redunca redunca | reverse complement strand
TTTTTTTTTTTTTTTTTTTTGTGAAAATGCCTTTAAAAAAAAAGCTTCAGTTGTACATTTGTATTAGTGCCACATTTTTTTTAATGTGGCATATTTAAAGGCCCCCCTTTTACTTAGCTCCTATTTTGACTATTCTCTACAAACCTTCATTAACCCTGTGCTTAACTAATAGGTTTATTAGTTGTTCTTTTGTTGTTTCAGACTTTTCTTCCTGATTGGCTAGTGCCTTCTCTGAAAACCTAAATTTAAAAGTGATGCTATATTATTTTGTCAAAGTTCAAATACCTTTTCATCCAACAGGTGCACTCCTAGGTATATACCCAAAAGAATTGAAAAGTCCACACAGATACTTATCAGATCTTTTTAATAGCCCCAAGTGGAAACCATCCAATTATTCATCACCTGACTATGGATAAATAAAATCTCATAGGCCATATAATAGAATATTATTTGATCATTAAAAAGGAGTAAAATCCCAATATATGCTACACTCTATATAAATCTTGAAAACATCTGTATGAAAGAAGCCACACATTAAAGAAGGTCATATATTATATGATTCAGTTTATGTGAATCATCCAAATTAGGTACAGTTTAGTTGGTAAAGAATCTGCCTGCAATGCAGGAGATCCCAGGTTGATTCCTGGGTCGGGAAGATTTACTGGAGAAGGGATAGGCTACCCACTCCACTATTCTTGGGCTTCCCTGCTGGCTCAGCTGGTAAACAATCCACCTGGAAAATGGGAGACCTGGGTTCGATCCCTGGGTTAGGAAGATCCCCCGGAGAAGGGAAAGGCTACCCATTCCAGTATTCTGGCCTAGAGAATTTCATGGACTGTATAGTCCATGGGGTTGCAAGGGGTCAGACACGACTGAGTGACTTTCACTTTGATAGAGACAGAAAATAGACTAATAGCTGTGAATAGCTGGAGAGAGGGGAGGATGGAGTCCAGGGTTTCTTTTGGAAGTGATGAGAAGGTTCTAAAATTCATTATGGTGGTGCTTGCACAACTCTGTAAATGTACTAAAAATTACTGAATTGTGCATCTCAGATGGGTAACTTTATGTTATATGAATTGTGTCTTAATCTGTTATTGAAAAAAAAATTGGATCTAGCTATTCCAGCTCTAAAATTAATCCTATGGAAGCTTTTGTACAAGTGTACCTATTTACATACATAAGGTGTTCATTGATGCAGTATTAGTAGGGAGATACCAGAATCAGTCGAAAATTGTGGTTCATAAAGACTGGCCAATATGTAATTGTTTCTTAAAAATGAGACTGATTTATGTGTTGTTGTTGTTGTTTTCCTTCAAAAAGTGTTTTTGTTTCACATTTTGATACATACTACATCTGGAGTTTAAGTTTTTTTATGTTAGGAAGTAGTGTCAACATTCATTGTTTTCCAAACAGATATTCAATTTATCTGATCTATTAAATTTTTTTAAAATTATATTTATGTGATGTGTGTCATAAATTGTTAGTTGTATATACATTTGTCTGTATCTGAAGTTTCTTTAACATGTTAATATTTGTGTATCTTCTTGTCAGCGTCACAGTTTCAATTGTTATGGTTTTGTAATATATTTTGATGATGTTGTTTAGTAACTAAGTCATGTCTGATTCATTTGCAACCTCGTGGACTGTAGCCCACGAGGCTCCTCTGTCCATGCAATTTTCTAGCCAAGAATAGTGAAGTGGGTTGCTATTTCCTTCTCTAGTGATCTGTTTTGATTTTGAAAAATCTTTCATACTATTTAAGTGAAAAAATAAAGTTTTCAAAAATATAGATATTAGAATATTTTAATTTTTTACCTGCCTAATTTGTCTTTGTGTAGAAAGTGGTTTGAAAGATACTTACCAGTATGTTAACAGTGATTACTTCCCAGGAGTTAAATAAATATTTTTGTGGATAAGTAGAAAATACTTATTTTATAAAGTTTTGTACTACTTGAACTTTTTGCAACAGGAATCTGTTCAGTTCAGTTCAGTCACTCAGTCGTGTCCGACTCTTTGCAACCCCATGAATCGCAGCACACCAGGCCTCCCTGTCCATCACCAACTCCTGGAATTCACCCAAACTCATGTGTATCAAGTCGGTGATGCCATCCAGCCATCTCATCCTCTGTCGTCCCCTTCTCCTCCTGCCCCAATCCCTCCCAGCATCAGGGTCTTTTCCAGTGAGTCAACTCTTCCCATGAGGTGGCCAAAGTATTGGAGTTTCAGCTTCAGCATCAGTCCTTCCAGTGAACACCCAGGATTGATCTCCTTTAGGATGGACTGGTTGGATCTCCTTGCAGTCCCAAGGGACTCTCAAGAGTCTTCTCCAACACCACAGTTCAAAAGCATCAATTCTTTGGCACTCAGCTTTCTTCACAGTCCAACTCTCACATCCATACATGACCACTGGAAAAACCATTGCCTTAACTAGACGGACTCTGTTGGCAAAGTAATGTCTCTGCTTTGCAATATGCTATCTAGGTTGGTCATAACTTTGCTTCCAAAGAGTAAGCGTCTTTTAATTTCATGGCTGCAGTCACCATCTACAGTGATTTTGGAGCCCAAAAAAATAAAGTCTGCCACTGTTTCCCCATCTATGTTCCATGAAGTGATGGAACCAGATGCCATGATCTTTGGTTTCTGAATGTTGAGCTTTAAGCCAACTTTTTCACTCTCCTCTTTCACTTTCATCAAGAGGCTTTTTAGTTCCTCTTCACTTCTGCCATAAGGGTAGTATCATCTCCATATCTGAGGTGATTGATATTTCTCCCAGCAATCTTGATTCCAGCTTGTGCTTCTTCCAGTCCAGCGTTTCTCATAATGTACTCTGCACATAAGTTAAATAGGCAGGGTGACAATATACAGCCTTCACCTACTCCTTTTCCTATTTGGAACCAGTCTGTTGTTCCATGTCCAGTTCTAACTGTTGCTTCTTGACCTGCATATAGGTTTCTCAAGAGGCAGGTCAGGTGGTCTGGTATTCCCATCTCTTTAAGAATTTTCCACAGGTTATTGTGATCCACACAGTCAAAGGCTTTGGCATAGTCATTAAAGCAGAAATAGATGTTTTTCTGGAACTCTCTTGCTGTTTTGATGATCCAGGAATGTGTTACCTTAATTATATAGAAAAAAAGAAATGAGTTTAAATCTTGTCATAAAGCTGAATTTTTGTGATTCCCTATTCATCCTATTTAGTTGATAATGACTATCCTGTATGGTTACCTTTTCCTTTAATTCACATTATAAATTAAATCCTAGGTCTGTAGGTGAGTAAAAATTTTTATGAATTATTGAGATTTAAAAGGAAATAGTAACAAATAAGAAAAAGTATTGATGAAAAATTAACAGGTCCTAAATTGTTTCAAATCATTTGTTTACTATGTTCACTGCAGTATTTCTTTTTGTGGGCCAGTAAAAGGAATCACCTTTGCTTAATTTTAAAATATGTTTACCAGAATAATTTCATTGAGAAAGATGATTTTATGTTATACCTCGATGTGCTTTTTAACAAATTAGATTACTGCCTTTCAGGTTTCTCAGGACCATGAAACAATGGCACAGGTTTTGTTCAGCAGGAATTTGAGATTGAATGTAGCTTTAACTTTCTGGAGAAAGAGAAGTATTAGTGAACTTGTAGCATATTTAGTAAGGTAAGTGTGACCCTTAATGGTTTTGTTCAGTAAAAGTAATTTCCAATGCATTACCTCTTCTTTTTTATGTTATACTGGTTAAAATTTTAAACTTCCTATGTTTAGCTTCATAGTGACAATATGTTTTAAATTTTTTTTATCTACAGTCTAAGCAACCAAAATACAGAAAACCATTTGTTTTATCATATTGAACAAACATTTTACCTTCTCTGACTAAGATTCTTATCTATAAATCTAAGAGATACCATTATGCAAAACCAACCTTTTCAAAAATTTCCTTTCAGTAAAAATTTTAACCATTACCTTCTCACTGTATTTGTCTCTGCAAATGTTACCTTAGTGAAGGCTTCTTTGACCACCTTATTTGAATATGTATATTTTTTCACTCTCCGTCCCTCTTTTCCATTTTATTTTTCCCCATGGTACTTCTCACCATCAGCTGCTTCATGTACTTCATTTGTTTATTGTCTGTTGCTGCCCTCTCCACCCCGCCTCCCATACTCACACATGCATTGAAATACAAGCCCTGTCTCTCTGTTCACTGCTGTATCCCTAACACTTGACTCATCATAGACACTCAGATCATTTGTTGAGTGAGTAAATTTCTCAGAAGCAGTGTGATGGTTATAATATGAAAGGAAATAAGGAAATCAGCTCTCTAAGCAGTTCTGTTCCCACAGGATAGAGGACCTTGGAGTTGTGGTAGATTGCCTTCCCGTGCTCACCAATAGGTAAGAGGACTATCTTTCAGAAAAAAAAGGAAGTTTAAAGAACAGAGTACAACCTGTTCATCTTTTTATAACTTAGTATTTATTTATTTTAGTTTACAGGAGGAAAAACAGTATATCTCACTTGGCTGCTGTGTAGATTTGTTGCCTCTAGTAAAGTCACTACTTAAAAGCAGATTTGAAGAGTAAGTGCTAATCTGAATCTCAATTCATTTTTCTCTTTCAACATCCTTGATTTTGTGCCTTACAAGTACATAATGGTAGATTGAGCTCTCTGAGACATACATGGTTTATGTTTTAAGAATATAGACTGACTGAAGAACAATTAGAAAACTATCTATAAACATGTTGCATAAAATACAGTTTGGTGAAAGTAGTGAAAAATTAATTTATAAAGGTGTATCTGTGTGTTTTTTAATCAGTGTGTATGCATTTTTTGAGGTTAGAGTATCATCTTTTCTAAAGGCTTCTTGGATGAAAACACTTGAATTTTGTAACAAAATGTCATTTCAGATATATAATAGTTGGTTTAAACTGGCTTCAAGCAGTCATAAAAAGGTGGTGGTCAGAACTATCATCCAAAACAGAAATTGTGAACGATGGGTGAGTATACCTTTAAAGATAAACTCATTTTACTAAAGACTTTTTTTTTCAGGAAATTTTATTTGATGATTATCAGTTGTTCATTTGCTAAGTTGTGTCCAACTCTTTGCAACCCCATGGACTGCAGCACTCTAGGCTTCCCTGGTCTTCACTATATCCCAGAGTTTGCTCAAACACGTGTCAGTGATGCCATCCAACCATCTCATCCTCTGTCACCCCCTTCTCCTGCCTTCAGTCTTTCCCAGCATCAGGGTCTTTTCCAGTGAGTTTGTCCTTCACATCAAGTGGCCAGAGTATTGGAGCTTCAGCGTCAGCATCAGTCCTTCCAGTGAATATTCCTTTGGTATTGACGGGTTTGATCTCCTTGCTGTCCAAGGGACTCTCAAGAGTCTTTTTCAGCCCCACAGTTCGAAAGCATCAGGTCTTTGGTGCTCAGCTTTCTTTATGGTACACCTCTGACACCCGTACACAACTATTGGAAAAACCATAGCTTTGACCATATGGACCTTTGTTAGCAAAGTGATGTCTCTGTTTTTTAATATACTGTCTAGGTTTGTCATTGTTTGTGTTCCAAGGAACAAGTATCTTTTAATTTCTTGGGCTGCAATCACAATCCTCAGTGATTCTGGAGCCCAAGAAAATAAACTCTACCACTGTTTCCACTTTTTCTCCATCTATTTGCCATGAAGTGTTGAAACCAGATGCCGTGATCTTAGTTGTTTGAATGTTGAATTTTAAGCCAGCTTTTTCACTCTCCTCTTTTACTTTCATCAAGAGGATTTTTAGTTCCTTTTTGCTTTCTGCCATTAGAATGGTATCATCTGCGTATCTAAGGTTGTTTCTTCTGGCAATCTTGATTCCAGAAGCCTGTGATTCATGCAGCCTGGCATTGTGCATGATGTGCTCTGCATAGAAGTTAAATAAGCAGGGTGATAGTATACAGCCTTGACATGCTCCTTTTCCAGTTTTGAACTAGTCTGTTTTTCCATGTCTGGTTCAAAATGCTGCTTCTTGACCTGCATACAGCTTTCTAAGAAGGGAGGTAAGGTGGTCTAGTATTCTCATCTCTTAAAGAATTGTCCCCAGTTTGTTGTAATCCATACAGTCAAAAGCTTTAGCATAGTCAGTGAAGCAGATTGTCAGTATATAATACTTATTCTCTCCATTTTCAGAGAAATAATAAATTGGGATACTATTCATATTTGGAATGTTACATGTGAAAGTTGAATTCCAGAGCCCAGTAACTCCCTGTGTCTGTTGTTCTGACAGAGCCATACCCTTTTGGAAGGCAAAAGCACAGACTTACATCCATTAGATATATTTTAGAAGGCAAAAGCACAGACTTACATCCATTATATGTATTTTAGAAGGCAAAAGCACAGACTTACATCCATTATAAAGGAGTGAGAGAGACAAAACCTTTATATCCATTATAAAGGAGTGAGAGAGAGAAAAAGACCTTTGGTGGAGTAAAATTGAGACCCAGGAATGGAGTCATCCTGTCCTATGGCTCTCTGGACCAGATAGCCCAAGGACATTAACATAAGAATCCAGTATGGATGATTACAGTTCTAAAAACTGAATTATAATCATAGTTTGAGTATTGCCTTCATGTGAAAGTATGTGGGTGTTCTCCCAAAGGAGCCAGATTATCATGAAACTGCTATATATATATGTGTGTGTGTGTGTGTGTGTGTGTGTATCCCAAAAGTTTCCTTTCAGTCCATAATTTGCTTTCTAGGCTCTCAGGATTTCCCCACTTCATACCCAAGAACTGGATGTCCAAATGTCCCAAATGCCTCATTGTTTTCTTATTTGCTTTAACACCTGAGTAACCTTTAATTTCCATGACTGACATGTACTAGTTTAAAGTGTTGCTTGACTTCAAATGGTATAATTTTATCCTGAAGAAGACTTGAAAATTTTAAAGCTGTGTTCATTAAGTATGTTAGCTACCAAAGTCTATAACTTATTATATTTGTATTTTTTCTTCTTTTTTTCTCCTAGAAATATTCAGATTTTAAAACAGCAATTAAGTGGGTTGTGGGAACAGGAAAACCATCTTACTTTGGTTCCAGGATATACTGGTAATATAGCCAAGGTAATCTATATTTAAGCTTAACTAAAAATTTGGAATAATGTAATAGTATTATGCAATCATAAATGAACTCATTCGAATGGCTAGTTAAATACTACTATAATAAGATATAAAGTCAGTTTCATATTTATAAACACTTAAGGTGCTCTGGATATGAATGTCATATGAATATGAATGTCATACAAATATGACTTTGGCAAGGAACACAAGAATTAGTCATTGAATGTGTTTCATATACAGCCATAAATATGTGCTAGTAGGTATTTAATGACCTTGCTCCAATTACAGAAAAATATTTGGAAAAAAGTTAAGAACCCGGGTTAGGAAAGCATCTGAAATGGCAGTGATATTCAGGAAGCAAGGGGTGAAGAACGTAATCAAATAGTTTGGGAGTATTTTTAACTTGGCTTTTACTAATGTCATACTTTTAGGGGAAAGTTAAGTTGTTCAAATCACAGTATGAATTTGACATCATTCTTTATTGATTTACTTGATCTTAAAGGAAAAAGTCTTTTGGAGTTTAATATTTAAACTCCAGAAAACATTGATAGTTAAAATATAATTGCAAAGTAAATTAAAATATATTTCCACCCTTATATTGGGTGTACTGCTATCATATAAATGGGCATTAAGCCAGAAATATAAAAACTTCCTCTGGTTTAAAAAATATCATATTCTTAAAAAAAGGATTTATGTCTTGGACTGACTTATAAAATTTTTCTTGAAATACTTTCATGAAAGGAAGGATAATCTNAACACTTTACTACCTCCTCCAAAGGTTGGTATGAAATGCCAGCAGACTGTATGAGGTCTCTCTTTTATTTTAATACCATTTTTAGTGTCAGAGAACCCACTTCTGGAATGTCTTAACAACTGCATACATTACCTTGAAAGTAATTGGGGTTTAAATACCACTGTTGGTGGTTCGCATATCATCTCATCTCTAATAAGCCTGAGAGGCATCTAAACAAAGACTTTCAGTAATTGAATTTCTGTGCAGTAATCCTTTTAAGCACTTGAATGTAAATCTTTAGCATTTACCCAATTAACCACTACTAATGTGAATCTGAAACACGCATCTTCTTGCTTTAAAAAATGTTTTTTCACTGAGTTCTTTTTTGTGTAGCTATATTTTATATAGCTATGTATTCCTCACAGTGAACATCAGTTGTAGTAACTGATTATTCTCTAAAGGTTTTAGATTAGAATAATTTCAGGTTACTGCATTTCTGAGTTTTGAGAGTTGAGTTATTTAAGAAGTCGTTTTTCAGGGGGTGGAAATTTGAATTGTAAACCTGCATCATCTCTGTGAAACCTTAAGATGATGAAATATAACCTTTCTTTGTTCCTGTTCCTTTAGTTTTCACTCTCTTATCTAACAGTTTCAACCAGTTAATACAGTTGGTACATGGTGCTAATGAGGCTAAAGACAGGACTTCAGTCCTTTTAAGTGTTTGTTAACTTCACACACATACACAGAACTATTCATGGCTACAGATTGCACCTTAAGCATCCATCTCACAAATTCAGCTCGTGGTCACAAGGAAGATGGTGTGTACAGCATAACACAAACTCTTCAATGGAAAGATAATTCAAATAATTGGCACATGGGAAACTATAGACTCTTAATCTAATATTTAAAATAACGTAATGTCTAAAATTCTATGTCACTATAGTTTTCTCTGGTTAAGATCAATGGCTAAACAGTGTCTTCTGAAAACCAAACTTGAATTAATCAAACTCTCAGTAAAAATTAGGTACAAATAACAAATGAAACAGTAAGAAAAGGTATTATCTTGTTAATGTGTTGGTACAAATACAAATGAAACATAGTAAGAAAAAGTATTTCCCTGTTTTGCAGAGTTTGAATTTCTTAAAAGATAGTGGTTAATACTTCATCTTTACATATTCAGAGCTATATAAGGCAGCAGTCTTTAGCTTATAAGTATTATGCAGTGGCCCACACTCCCAGTTTCTGTTCTTGGCCTTTGCAGTTGACCTTAGTACCTACCTCTCTCAGTTACTGGGTTATGATTAGTATTAGGTGATTTTAAGACTCTTGGATAAAAGATAAGTACATATTGTTGAACCCTTACACTGCTATCAACTCCTTCTCGTGCTGTTTAATCAGAACAGTGTTGATCTCCAGAAAGAGCCAAAGAAAGTGTTTACAAAGTATTTTGGCTGTTGTATTGACCTAGATTAGAACAATTGCTGTCTGTCATCACTTGCTTGTTGCTGTGCTGCTAAGCAATCAATGTAACTGAAGGACTACCCAAGGTCTCTATGCCTTTCTATCTCTTCTACCTTACTCAGTTTTTTTGAGATGGTAGAGGGTTAGAATCAAGTAATTTGCTTCTCCTAGAGATAAAGCAAGTGATTTTATAATGAGTGTTCAGAGAAAAGTTAAAAGTTAGGAAGCAAGCATTTATCCAATGGTTTTAAAAACATCTTTTGGCAGTAATTTCAAAGGTAATTGACATACATTATTTACATGAATCTTGAGGTGCAAGAATTTGGATATAAATATCTGGACCCACTTTGAATTAATATCAGCACTGAATTTTAAGGGCCACTGAGGAATTAAATCCTAATGCCCCTAAACATACTTGGTATGTGTCTTGTCCTAACCTTAAAAATGGTTGTGTGGCTTCAAAGCTATATATTTGGACTTTGAAATAGTTTTCTCAAACTTAGACCATTTCTGGAGAAGGCAATGGCACCCCACTCCAGTACTCTTGCCTGGAAAATCCCATGGACGGAGGAGCTTGGTAGGCTGCAGTCCATGGGGTCACCAAGAGTCAGACACGACTGAGCGACTTCACTTTCACTTTTCACTTTCATACATTGGAGAAGGAAATGGCAGCCCACTCCAGTGTTCTTGCTTGGAGAATCCCAGGGACGGGAAGCCTGGTGGGCTGCCATCTATGGGGTCGCACAGAGTCAGACATGACTGAAGCGACTTAGCAGTAGCAGACCATTTCTATATTTGACAAGTTGTTGATATAATTAATATCAATGGAATCTAATTTGAGTAGTGATTATTAGCTGTTAAATGCTGATAATAGAAATTATATTTAAATGTTTATTTAGTTACTTAAGGAGTTTGATAAAATTTAAGTTAACATTTTGGTAGTCATTCCCAGTTATTTTTTCTTCCTATTTAAGAACAAAATGGTAATATCAGTTGCCTTTTTTGATTTAAAGAAAAAAAAAATAGTCACAAAACAGTTGACTCAACTGGAGTGATCTATTTGGATGCACTACTTATCTTTCAACACAGACTTTTATTTTCTAAATTATTTCAGATGAAAATAGTATTGCTGGACATTTTGGTAGGTATTGACTTCTGTGTTATTCTTTCACCCTTAATTCTTAATAATTCTAGCTATGGAAATTGTCATAGAACTTTGTGGCACACTATTCCTCCTCCTTTTTTATTCTGTAACTGGCATATAGAATAAAAAGTTCATCCTTAAACACTCTATGGTTCTAATGTGTAATATGGCTTGATTGACTCAGTAATAGCACCAAGGATAACAATAAGAATAAATACTGTATATCATATATCCAGTATACTGAGTGCATTTTCCAAAACTCTACTTAATATAATATTTAAAATTATGGTAGTCATCATAATTTTCACTGAGTCAAATCATTGACTTGACAGTAAATGCTAAAATCAAAGTTTACTAAAAATTAAGTACAATTACAGATGAAACAGTGTATACCACAGTATTTTCTTTTATAGACTCTATAAAACACGAAAAGACATTGTTACTAAGTATCAGTAGTTCTGGAAAGGGCAGCCCTACAGCTGCCAGTATTTTTTATAGCAATGCTTATTATGTATTCTTTGATATGAAGAGTTGCTGTTCTCTGAACTATGAAGTTTTCTGTTGGGAAATACTGAGTCTAGATAAGCAGTCAGCCCCCAAACATGCTTGAACTACTTACTGTTCAAGTTCTGTGCTTTACAGTATTCTGTATTTTCATTCAGATTTAAACCAGGATTTCTTTTATTCAATATCCTAGACCTGGTCAGGACCATTGTGACACTATGGGCTTACACAAAAGCTAAGAAGAGTTGATCCAGGTATTTTCTAGGGTAAGAAGGTTGTTGTGGGAGTCATGAAATACACCAAATTTCTAGAGTTACTTGCTTCTAGAATTATTGTATTGCACCTATCAAGCAAACTTCACTTTCCAAAAATCAGAAGGAGTTTGTGTCCATTGACTTTTCTACTTTCATTTGGGAAGAAAGAAAGATTGCGAAAAGCTTCACTAGACCTTTGCGTAAGTTATTTGAAGAGGTGGAAGAGGACCCACTCAGCTCCCACCTGCCCTGCAGTGCTTTCACTGTTGCCTCTCTGTACAACAGTAGCCTGGCCTCAACAACAGCAAGAGAGATGCAAGCTGATACCTTTCTTTTAGGCAGATTCGAAAGCTTACAAGGTTTTTGAAGGTGCTTATTTTTTCCCCTTAGCCATGCAGATTCCTTTTCCCTTAGAGGACAAGAACTAGTGAAGGAAGAAACCAGCTCACTTCTCAGTTTCTTCTTTTAGAGACCTCCCTGCCTCTCTCTTAGACATTGGTATTCTTCAGGGTTCTGTGTTAAACTCTTTTTCCACTCTACCATTTCCCTGAAAAGCATCGTTTATTCTGATGGCATCCTTATTATCAACATTAAGTGTTCTCATTTGAGGGTGGGAGGGAGGTTATTTTCAGACTGATCAAATAGGCATGGATTTTTTAAAAAGTTGAGAAAACATTGAAGTGTATGTTTATCATTCTCAAACCAATATTTTGCTCTAAACACAAATCTTAGCTCATCCATTATACATATCCAATTGTCTGCTGGAAACATTCATCGGGATATCATTTAGACATCCTGAATAAAATATCCATAATTTGACCTCATTCTCCCACCTCCCTCCACTCCCTTCCACCAAACTGTCATCCAGTCCCCACCCCTCCACTGGATTTCCATTCTCATTGAGTATTCCTCATGTCAGTAGTTATCAAGCTACAAACTCATGAGTCATCTTTGAATCATCTCCAAATCACGCATCAAATCATGTTGGTGCAACCCCCTAAATTTCTCTCATCTTGCTGCGTCTCTTCTCTTCTGCCATTACCGCCTGCGATGCAGGAGACCTGGGTTAGATCCCTGGGTTGGGAAGATCCCAGGAGAAGGGAAAGGCTACCCACTCCAGTATTCTAGCCTGGAGGATTCCACGGATTGTATAGTCCATGGGGTCACAAAGAGTCGGACATGACTGAGCAACTTTCACTTTTAGTCTACATTATTCCAGCAGCCTCCGGACTGGATTCTCTCAATAATACCACCTCCTCTCTGCCCCTCCCAATGCTCCAGCTAGAAATAACTTGTTTCAGTTTCTGGAAAACTACTCTTCCTGTACAAATGTTTGTCAGAGCACTCTTCTCCTGAAGTTCACCCATTTATCACTTTCTTAGCCTTCAGGCCTCAGTGTAAACACATTACATCTAGGACGCATTCTCTGAAGCCTCTTCTGCTGTTTGAGGCTCTGCCCACATTTTCATCTCAACTCTGTTTTTAAGAGCATGTAGTGCTTTGCAATTGCTTATTATCTGTCATCCCAGATGGATTAATAGCTGTATGAGACCAGGGTCTGTGTTCTCTGTCACATTCTCAGGACTTAGCATTTACCCAGCCTTACCAGTAATAGACATTTAATTCTTAGGAATAAAAATGCAAGGGTGTAGCATGTTTGGGCATATGCTGGGTGAGAAAGTAATTTAGTAATCCAGAGCTATTTTGAGATAGCATAGCAACTAAAAACGAGTAGTTCTAGAATCAAAGTATCCAGTTTTCTTCTATCACTTTTTTGTTTTATGAAATTGGTTTGTAAATGTTCATGCTGCAAGGAAATAAAAACCTTAGCTAAAATGTTTGATTCTTATAAGATGTTACATTTGTTTTGCTATTGTATGGTTTCTACCTTTCACACAAGATCTGTGCAAGTGAGGACCATCTATGAAGTTCAAAATTAAAGTATTTTCATATAATGTGTAAAATACATAAATTTTCTTGATATTGAAGTTTGTGTTTCTCTTCTGCTTTTATCTTAAAACAATTGAGAGTCATGTGAGATAGTTTTGTTTTGTTTTTTTAATGAATTCCTTTTTTAAATTAAGAGTAGTTCATCCTTATTTCGGAGAAGGCAATGGCACCCCACTCCAGTACTCTTTCCTGGAGAGTCCCATGGACGGAGGAGCCTGGTGGGCTGCCATCTATGGGGTCGCACAGAGTCAGACATGACTGAAGCGACGCAGCAGCGTCCTTATTTGTGAAAATGGAATAAGAAAAATAAGAAAATTAAACACCCATAATCTCATCCACCGAGGGAGGATGAGGACACTGTGTTCTCTCAGATTTTCTTCTATATGTATGCATATTTTTAATGCAAATAGATTCATAATCTACATACTGATACTTGGTATATTGTTTCCTACTTTCTATATGCTGGGAAAGCTTGAAGATAACTGAAAAACTTTCATGTGTATTAAAGCTATACATTAAAAATAGTTACTATTAATTTCTTAGAGGAAATTGGGAAAAAAAGGAATGTTTGAGAATTACTTTTGAAGTATTCTTAATATAGGGTTCTGTTTTCTTTGGCCATTCCTAATCATTACATACTTTATAAAAAACTTTATTTTAGGAAAAAGACGTATAAGGAAAAAGTATAACTTCTGTACTTTGAAAAGAAACATAGGTTAATTTAAATGATTGTTTTCTAAAACAAAATTTCAACTTCTGTTATAGCATATTTCCTCTAACCATCAATTCTTAATTTTCAGAATAAATAATAGTTCAGCTGTTATTTACGAAACTGACATAACATTGATCAATACTATGAAATGTTAAGTCTGTATAGAACCAAGATTTTAAAGATTCAGGCCCATCCAATTCCGAATAACCCGACTCTTAAAACATTTTCTACACAGTCCATCTAAGTTGCTTCTAACTGAATAATTTCTACCTAAATAATTGCTCTTCAGATCCTATATTTATATATATATATATGATTTATTTTACTTTAGTTTTGGCTCTTCTGGCTCTTATTGCTGCATAGGCTTTCTCCTAGTTGCGCCTAGCAGGGGCTACTCGAGTTGCAGTGCACAGGCTTTCATTGCAGTGGCCTGTCTTGTTGCAGAGCCTGGGCGCTCAGTTGCGGCATGTGGGCTCAGTAGTTGCAGCTCCTGGACTCTGGAGCACAGGCTGAGTAATTGTGGCTCATGGGCTTAGTTGCTCTGCAGCAGGTGGGATTTTCCTGAATCAGGGGTCGAACCTGTGTCTCCTACATTGACAGGCGGTTTCTTTACCACTGAGCCACTGGGGAAACCCCAGATTGTATATTCTTAATTAAAAAGTAATCATTGCATTATCGTGGAGGAAAGTCACTTAATGCTGGAAATGGAGAAAAACATTACTTAATGGTGAATAGAAACAAAGAAGTAAAACTACTAATTATACACACTGACGAACACATGATCAAATACATATATAATATGTATATTATCCTGTGCCTAAGATCAACCTATTATGCTATGCTGCTGCTGCTAAGTCACTTCAGTTGTGTCTGACTCTGTGCGACCCCATAGACAGCAGCCCACCAGGCTCCGCCATCCCTGGGATTCTCCAGGCAAGAACACTGGAGTGGGTTGCCATTCCCTTCTCCAATCATGAAAGTGAAAAGTGAAAGTAAAGTCGCTCAGTCGTGTCCGACTCTTGGCAATCCCATGGACTGCAGCCCACCAGGCTCCTCCGTCCATGGGATTTTCCAGGCAAGAGTACTGAGTGGGGTGCCATTGCCTTCTATTATGCTATAGTCAGTCATAAAATTACTGTATCTTTATGGAGAATAAAGGGAGTGGGATTTTCTTACAAATAGACACACAAATGACTTTTACTGAATGAACATTATCCTGTACTTTGCCAACAAAGGTCCGTCTAGTCAAGGCTATGCTTTGTCCAGTGGTCATGTATGGATGTGAGAGTTGGACTGTGAAGAAAGCTGAGCGCCGAAGAACTGATGCTTTTGAACTGTGGTGTTGGAGAAGACGCTTGAGAGCCTCTTGGACTGCAAGGAGATCCGACCAGTCCATCCTAAAGGAGATCAGTCCTGGGTGTTCATTGGAAGGACTGATGCTAAAGCTGAAACTCCAGTACTTTGGCCACCTCATGTGAAGAGTTGACTCACTGGAAAAGACTTTGATGCTGGAAGGGATTGGGGGCAGGAGGAGAAGGAGATGACAGAGGATGAGATGGCTGGATGGCATCACTGACTCGATGGACGTGAGTTTGAGTGAACTCCGGGAGTTGGTGATGGACAGGGAGGCCTGGCGTGCTGCAATTCATGGGGTCAGAGTCGGACAAGACTGAGCAACTGAACTGAACACTACTAACTAGGTACAATTCCTTAGTCTCCATCAATTCTGAGATCATAATTTATATTGGCTTGCTTTCACAACCATTTAAGTGTTTCAAAGAAAAGCAATAAAGTTTTTTCTCCATGTTTTAAAGTTTTTGGTGATTTAACCTAGTATAGTTTTGCTTTCTTTGATTTGCACTTTCAAAGCCAATTAACAGCAAAACAGATCAATAGAAAATTATTTAGTACCCTTCTAATTGTTTTAAATATTCAAATACTACATGACTTTATTTTGTTATTTATGAGCGTTTTAAAATATAAAATTAGTTTTTAAAGGTGACTGGATAGCAATTGAAACATCTTAACCTGTTAGGTTTTTAAGAATGTCTGATAGTATTGATTCAGGGCCATGTTATTGTTGCCTTAGTCTAATAATTTAATAATTTCTGTTCAATCAGAATGTAGTTAGATGACTTCATTCTATAAATCTTCAAAATATAGCAAAAGTTTGCTTTAAACTTTTTCAGAACTAGAAATTATATTGGTCAAATTATTTAAAGTAATTTTATGTTGATGTAAATTTGTAATTAGTGAAAACTATGGTTATTAAAATAATTGATGTGTGTTTGATGTAGTCATCAAGAGAGTAGCTAATGTGTTAGAGAAGTACTAAACCATTCTAAGATTTTCTTGAACACATGATACACTTTTGTAATTTGAACTAAATGAAAATAGTGTGACTTTGTTTTTCTGTTTTTATTAGTGGGACCTAATAATTCTTTGCAAATATAAGTTGATATGGGAGGACTCAGTTATAAGATTTGTGTTTAAATGACACAGGTTAGTACTTCTTAAAATGTTAATTCAGCTGTTGACTAGTATGATATTTGAGGAACTGCAGTGTATCTTTGAAATCAAATACTTTAATTAACATATTTATAAAATATACACAGCTTCCATGAGCTGCTTGTAGCAGCTGGCTCACCCCCATTTGTCAAATCACATGTGGTATGAGTTTCATGTCTGCTACTTTTATCTCTTGATCAATCTTTTCCATCTCTTATTTTAAGTAAAAAGCAACAGCTGAATATATGGAAAGAAAAGCTTCCTCAAATACATACTAGTAATATTTACTAATGCTGATGTAAGTAAATGTTATTTTATAATACTGATAGTTTAGAAATATATGTACAACCACTGTAAGCTAAACATTTACAAATACCAAAGAAACCTATTTGAAACATTCAGCAATTAAAAGTTAACAGGTATTTAAAGTTTTATAAAGATCAGAGCTTCAAAATTAAACTTCAATCTGTGGAATTTTTTTTTTCCTCAAGTAAAACTAATAGAAATTTCTTTTTTCCTGTTAGTCATGCTGATTATACAGCTCCCTATAAGTCATATTTCAAGTAAGTTTCCTAAAACTTATTTTTCTTTCTTGACCACACTGCACAACATGCAGTATCCTAGTTCCCCAGCTGAGGATCAAACCTATGCCCCCTGCAGTGAAAACACAGTCTCAACCACTGGACTGCCAGGGGAGCCCCCAGTTTCCTGAAACTTTATTGGAAAATTAAAAGGTGGATTCATGTCCTAATGAATACTAATGGGTGTGACTGAGGCTGTGTCTAAAATTCTCTGTAAACTATCTGTCATTGTTTCCAGATGCTAAATCAGAGACATTAAGCTGTCAGATATCTGGTAGTAATAACATACTGGCTGGTTAAGGTAGTTAGGCAGTCTGTGATCAACAAGTTACTTGTTACATGCATGTTGATGTGAAACAGAAAGGTTAAGTATAGTACCTGTCTTCAAAGAGTTGTGTTAAAATAATAAACGTACCATGGTCTAAAACCATACTATTGGGTAAGACTTTGCAATTGTTATGTCTTCTTGGATTGATCCCTTGATGATTACATAGTGCCCTTTGTCTCTTGTAACTTTCCTTTTAAGAAGTTCTTGTTTTGTTTGTGTATTTTTGGTTGTGCCGGGTCTTCGTTGCTGTGCATGGGCTTTCATTGCAGTTTGTGGGCTTCTCCTTGCAGCAGTTTCTGTTGTTGCAGAGCAGAGGCTATAGGATACGTGGGCTCTGTCATTGTGGCTCATAGGCTTAGTTGCCCCATGGCCTGTGGAATCTTCCCAGACCAGGTATTGAACCCATGTCTCCTTCACTGGCAGGCAGATTCTTTACCACTAGACCACCAGGGAAGTTCTAACAGTCATTATTTTAAAGTCAGCTTTGTCTAAGTATTGCTACTCTGGCTTTCTTTTAATTTCTATTTGTATAGAATACCTTTTTTCATCCCCTCACTTTCACTCTTGGTGTCTTTAGATCTGAAATGAGTCTTTTGTAGACAACATATGTATGAGTCTTGTTTTTGTATACATTCAGACTCTGTATGTCTTTTAGTTGGAGTATTTAGTCCATTTACATTTAAGGCAGTTATCAATATATATGTTCTTATTGCCATTTTGTTCATTGTTTTGGATTTGTTTTTGTAGGTATTTTTCCCCTTCTTTTGTTCTCTTCTCTTATGATTTGATGGAGAAGGAAATGCAACCCACTCCAGTATTCTTGACTAGAGAATCCTATGGACAGAGGAGCCTGGTGGGCTGCTGTCTATGGGGTTGCACAGAGTCAGACACAACTGAAGAGACTTAGCATGCATGCATGCATTGGAGAAGGAAATGGCAACCCACTCCTGTATTCTTGCCTGAAGAATCCCAGGGATGGAGGAGCCAGGTGGGCTGCCATCTGTGGGGTCGCACAGAGTCTGACACAAGTGAAACGACTTTGCAGCAGCAGCAGCTTGTGATTTGATGGCTATCTTTAGTCTTATTATTGACATATAGAGAGCATTCTATCCAAATGCAGCAGGATACACATTCTTTTCAAGTTCACATGGAACATTCTCTAGGATAGATTACATGCTAGGCCACAAAACAAGCCTCAGTAATTTTAAGAAAGTATGATATGAAATCATATCATGCATCTTTTCTGACCACAATGCTATAAAACCAGAAATCAACTACAAGAAAAAAACTGCAAAACACACACACAAATATGTGGTAGCTAAATATGCTACTAAAGAACCAAATGGATCACTGAAGAAATCAAATAGGAGGTCAAAAAATACCTAAAGATAAATGAAAACATGACAGTTTGAAAGCTATGGGATACAGCGAAAACATTTCTGAGATGGAAGTTTATAGCAGCACAAGCTTACCTCAGGAAATAAGAAAAATCTCAAATAAACCACCTAACCTTAACATCTAAACCAGCTAGATAAAGAAGAACAAACAAAACCCAAAGTTAGTAGAAGCAGAGAAATCATAAAGATCAGAACTGAAGTAAATGGAAGAAACTGAAAATAGAAAAGATCAATGAAACTAAAAACTAGTTCTTTGAAAAGATAAAATTGGTAAACTTTTAGCCAGATTCATCAAGAAATAAAAGGGAGAGGGCCCAAATAAACAAAATCTTAAGTGAGAAAGAAGTTACAACCAACACTGCAGAAATACAAAGGATCATAAGAAACTACTATAAGCAACTATATACAAATAAAATAGGCCATCTCCAAGAAATGGACAAATTTTTAGAAAGGCACAATATCCCAATACTAAACCAAGAAGAAACAGAAAATAATCACAATAAATGAAATTGAATCAGTAATTTTAAGACTTCTATCAAAATTCCAGGATCAGATGGTGTCACAAGTGAATTCTACCAAACATTTAGAAAGGAGAGTTAGCACCTATCCTTTCGAAACTATCCCAAAAATTGCAGAGGAAGAAATACTTCTAAACTCATTCTGTGAGGCCACCTTCACCCTGATACCAACTGACAAAGATATCACAAAAAAGAAAATTACAAGCAATACCACTGATGAACATAGATGCAAAAATCCTCAACAAAATACTGTCAAACTGACTGCAACAATACATTGAAAGGACCATACACCATGATCAAGTGGGAAAATAATTTATTCCAGGGATGCAAGGGCTTGTCAGTATCCATATTAATCAGTATGATACGTTGATTGTATCACATGCAGTAACAAAAATAAAAACCATGTGGCCACCTCAATAGATGCAGAAAAGGCTTTTGATAAAATTTAACATTCATTTATGATAAAAAAAAAAAAAAAACTGTCCAGAAAGTAGGCATGGTGGTAACATACTCAACATGGTAAAGGCCATATCTGACAAACCCACAGCTGACATCATACTCGGTGATGANCAGCTGACATCATACTCAGTGATGAAAAAAATGAAAGCATTTCCCCTAAGATAGGAACAAGCCAAGGATATTAACTCTCATCACTTTTATTCAGCTTAGTTTTGGAAGTCCTAGCCACAGCAATCAGAAGAAAAAGAAAGGGTATCCAGATTAGAAGAGAAGAAATAAAACTGTCACTGCAAACGACATGATACTATACATAGAAAATCCTGAATATGCCACCCAGGAAACTATTAGAGCTCATCAGTGAATTCGGTAAGCTTGCAGGGTATTTATAGAAGTCTGTTTCATTTCTATACACTAACAATGGAATATCAGGGAAGTTAAGGAAGCCCATTTACCATCTCTTTGAAAAGGATAAAATACCTAGGAATAAATCTACCAAGGAGGCAAAAGACCTGTACTCAGGAAACTATAAATACTGGTGAAAGAAACTGAAGGCAATGCAAATAAATGGAAAGATGTACCATGTTCTTAAATTGTTAAAATGACCATAATTTCCAAGGCAACCTATAGATTCAGTGCAGTCTTTATCAAATGGCTTTTTTTTTTTTACAGAACTAGAAAAAATAATTTAAAATTTTTTATGGAAACACAAAAGACCCCAAATAGCCAAAACAATCTAGAGAAGGAGGAAAGGAGTGGAGGAATCTGGCTCTCTGTCCTTAGACTGCACTACATAGCTATAGTAATAAAAACAGTATGGTACTGACACAAAACCAGAAATATGTATCAGTAGAACAGGACAGAAAGTCCAGAGATAAACCAACATACCTGTGGCCACCTAATCTATGAGAAAAGAGGCAAGAATATGCAATGGAGAGAAGACAGTCTCTTAATAATTGGTGCTGAGAAAACTGGACAGGTACAGGTAGAAAGCTGATACATTCTCTAACACCATATACAAAAATAAAATAAAAATGGATACTGTAAAACTCCTTGAAGAAAGATTGGCAGAACACCCTTTCACATAAATCACAGTGACGTAAAACCAGATAATATAAAATTTCTGTAGGAAAACAGGCAGAGCACTATGACAAATCTCAGCAACGTTTTTAAGGATCTGTCTTCTAAAGCAAAGACTGACTATAACAGCAGTGGAAGCATGGAGTCCTAACCACTGGACCACCAAGGAGTCCCCCTCCCTGTAACTCTTGATTACATCGTTTCCAGATCATCTTTAAGCTTATTTTAATTTTTTTCAGCTTTATTGGAGTGTACAAAAATGCATGTTTAATACACACAATTTTATGTTTATTATGTCACAAAGTAATAAACATCCATCACCTCCAAACCTTTCCTTGTGTGAAAGGAAATTTTTTGTGTGTGAATGTGTGGCAAGAAATATCCTCTTATCAAACTATTAAGTGCACAGTACAGCATTATTCACAATAGCCAAGATAAGGAAACAACTCAAATGTGCACTGACAGACAAATGAATTTGTTTTATAATACAATGGAATATTCCTCAGCCTTAAAAATGAATAAAATTTTACCTTTTGCAACAACATGGTTGGACATGAAGACATAATAAGTGAGATAACTCATTTCCAGACAAATACTACATGTTGCCATTTATATGAGACATTAAAAAAAAAAAAAAAACTTAGAGAAGCAGAAAATAATGATGGTTGCCAGGGGATGAGGGGAGAGGGAAATAGAGAATAACTGTTCGATGAGTATAGTTTCAGTTATATAAGATCAATAAGTTCTAGACGTCTACTCTAGACATAGTGCCTATAGTTGATAATTGTCTCACTTAGCCATTAATACCTTGGGATATTGATGAAAATTATCCCTTAAGAAGCTGATATGCTTCAAATTTTTGCTAAAAATAAAGCTTCTCTTCACCTTCCTTTATGTTACTTTGATTTTTTGCAGGGCATGTGCACCCTTGTTCATATTTAGATTGTAAGTCTGCTAGGCTGCACGTGTCCTCAGTGCTTGTGCCCTATATCATCTGAGTAATGGCTTGCTTGTTAAATTCTAAGTATCTGTTTATCACTTGTTCTTTCCGGAATTGTTGCAGCAGCATTCTTTCTAAATGCGTACTTTTGACTTTTCAGGGGAAAGTTACATTTTAATTATGAATGTATGTAAAAGCAAAACTGCAGCTCTCCTTTGGGTCTGTGATGCCACTGTCTTTTATTAAAAGTGATATATAAATTAGGTAAAAATCATAGCCTTTAAGTATACCTACCACTCACCTCACTAATACAACTATTTTAGCTAAAGTACCATTGCCTTGTGAAATTGGCATTGTGCAGTGGTTATTCAGTGACTGCAGATTGCATTCCTAATGTACAAGATAAAGCTATATGCCAAAAGCACTCACTCCCTCTGTATGGGTGTGGTTTGCCTGAAATAAATACATTCCCTGAACTGTTTCAAATGAAATTGCTGAACATTTCACTCTTAGAGGGAGTTTGAGTTTTTCCTTTTAAAGACTCAAAAGATTAGCTGTTCCTTAGCGTGTGCAGAGTCAGAAGCAGTGTGACAGAGGGGAAAGAGCGCTGGATTAGGATCAGGGGACCCTGAGATTTAAACATTTAAAAACAGATTCAGATGATCAAGTGAAGTAGGTTTTACATATGTGAATTAGGAGAAATGGGTTTGACTTTAGCTTAGTACCCAAAATAATAATTAACTGTGGTTCATGGTAATAACTTCTGCTTTCACAGAGAAAGAGTATCTTTGTAAAGTGATGTCAAATTTGACTTGGGAAGGCAGATTTAGACAATGTTTTACATCAGCTGAGACCTTTTTATGTTTCTGAAGGCTGTGCCAGAAGTAGAACTAAATCCTTAATCCTTAATAAGCTTAGCTCCTTTACTGTAGCCTGGTCTTCCCTCCCCACCCTAGCTCCCCCTACCTTTTTTTTTATATTTAAGATCTCAATAAATACGCAACAGCTGGTTGATTATAAGTTTTAAACAACACTTTAGTTGGAAGAGTACTCATTGAATACATTGCCTTCTAACAGGATCTGCTGAGTCACTTGATTCAGTTTGTGATCCCTTCAGCACTTTTAGGGAACTTAAACATTGTTTCTGTGAAGCAACAGCAAAGCTGTAATTGTGTCCCATAAGCACATTTTTGACTCCTACTTGCAATTGTTAATTTCCACTCATGAGCTCTTCCAACATTTCATGTCTATTTACCCAAGACAGTTTGCCCAAGTCAGAGGGTTATGAGAATTGATTCTCTTCCCCTGTCATTTCTCTCCCAAGAGTTCTTAGTGCTGGCAGCTTTACTTTAGTAAGCACTTTTCTAATCATTTGACTTCTTGTTGATGCTGTGCTTATCTATGTCTTATTGCAGATCAAAGAGTGATAATACTAACGGACACAAATATTTCACTGTTTCTGGAAGTCTTCGTTACAATTGAAGGCCCTCAGAAGAAAACGTTTCTGGAGATGATGATAGTATCTAACACTTCCTGAATACTGTGTGCCAAGCAGTGATCTGAGCACTTGATGTGTATTTTGTCCTCAAGCCACTACATAATAGGTTCTATAATTGTCCTTATCAGGAAATAGAAGTACAGAGAATTTAACTAACTTGCCCCAAACTGGCAAAGCAAACAACTAGACTTTGAACCACTGAACTAGTCTCTCCTAAAATAGTAAGAGAAAGGAGGTGGGAAAGAAGAGTGGAGGTGGGGCAATCTAAACAAAATTTGACATTTGAATATGGCATTTAATTAGGTATTACTATCATCCCTGATATATGTGAATTTTTTGATTCTTCAAATAATGTTTTATTCTCCCAGCACAGGTATCTAATATTTTTATGATACATATTAAGTATAGATATTTTGATCAGTTTCTGCTAAGTTTCAGTTCTTAATAGCAGTCATTTTTCTATAAGATCTAAAATATATCTCTGTGTTCATACCTGTTATGTATACTTTTACTATGTGTCTGTGCTACTGCAGCACCACATAAAATCATTCCCATGTTGTCATGCCTTTTCAGTTATAGGTGGTACAAGAAAATTTTCATTTAAAATTTATTTTGCTAAGTATAGCAAGAAATCAAAGGTGTTCCTGCTTATATTCTTCCATAACTATGGAGGCTGTAGTAGATAGCAAAACCTCCTTTGCATCAAAATTGGCAGGATCAGGTCTAATCTACCAATACCCCGATAAATATAAGCAAAACTATGTAAGACCCAGCAATCCCACTGCTGGGCATACACACCGAGGAAACCAGAGTAGAAAGAGAAACGTACCCCAATGTTCATTGCAGCACTGTTTATAATAGCCAGAACATGGAAACAACCTAGATGTCCATCAGCAGATGAATGGATAAGAAAGCTGTGGTACATATACACAATGGAGTATTACTCAGCCATTAAAAAGAATACATTTGAATCAGTTCTAAGGAGATGGATGGAACTGGAGCCGATTATACAGAGTGAAGTAAGCCAGAAAGAAAAACACCAATACAGTATACTAACGCATATATATGGAATTTAGAAAGATGGGGATGATGACCCTGTATGCGAGACAACAGAAGAGACTCAGATCTATAGAGTGAACTTTTGGATCTGGGGGAGAGAGAGAGGGAGAGGGTGGGATGAGATGGGAGAATGGCATTGAAACATGTATACTATCATGTAAGAAATGAATCGCCAGTCGATGTCCGATGCAGGATGCAGGATGCTTGGGACTGGTGCAAGGAGAGGACCCAGAGAGATGGTATGGGGTGGGAGGTGGGAGGGGATTCATGTTTGGGAACGCATGTACACTCGTGGTGAATTCATGTCAATGTTTGGCAAAACCAATACAGTAATGTAAAGTAAACTAAAGTTAAAATAAAAATTAAAAAAAAAACTATGTAAGAAAATTGATGCTAAAATAACTCTAGTAAACCTGTGCCTTAAGGCAGAGAAAAGGAACAGCTGTGTAGCTGTTATATCTACTTTGTTTTTACCACAATTTAATTTAGATAATTTGTCTCATTGTCCTTGTGTGTGTAAATGTATTCATTATTCAGATATAGCCACAAAGCAGGAAATCTTTAAGGAGTAGTATGGAAAGTCCTTTTGTCATTCATTCTGTTTGTAACTAGAACACCATATAGTAAGGTCACAAAATGAAAACAAGATTCCTAATTTGTGAGTTACAGCCTGGATGGACTAAGATAAAGGATTAACAATACAAATGCCTACCAACTAATAATAATGTGGTATATTCATACCATGAAATATTATTTGATAATAAAAAGAATAATATATTCATATCTGCTGCAACACTGATGAACCTTAAAAACAGTATGCTAAGTAAATTAGTCCAGTCACAAAAAATCACATTGTATGATCTGGACATAATAGGCAAATATGTAGAGGCAGAAAATAGATTATTGGTTGCTTAGGGAAAGGGTTTAAGGAAGGATTGGGAAGTGACAGCTAGAGAGGGTAGGATTGAGGGGGTGGTAATGAAAGTTTTCTAAAACTGATTATGGTGATGGACACACAGCTCTATGAATATACTAAAAGCCACTCGATTGTACACTTAAAGTGGGTGAATTATATGGTATGTGAATTAGATCATAAATAAAGCTGTTTTTCATTTAGTGGCTTAAAAATAAACAATTATCTTATTATCCTCACAGTTTTGGGAGTCAGGAATCTGGGCAGGGCACACAGGAACAGATCATATCTATTCTGCCATGACTGGATCCTATGTGGGGATGACTCGACTGATGTGTTGCTGGTGTGACTCAGCTATGATCATATCCTTTGGTACGCTGCAACCAGCTTGCACTAACTTCTGGAAAAGTCAGCTGAGCATATCCCAGCTCTCCCTTCAGTGGCATGACACAATAGGTGTCCTTGCTCGTGATGGGAGTATTTATATCATGAAAATTAGAAAATACCACAAATTACAATTTCTTAATTTGATTGTAAGAGCCAGTACAAAGAAAAATGAGATAGAATGACATCAGAAGCCTCTGTAAAAGAAACTTGCAATCATTTTGTGCTTTTTTTTTCTCTTTAAGATTTTAACATAAGAAATATGTTGGCTCTCCCTAAGATGACAGAATGAAAATTAAGACTAGAACATGGGCAGTAAGGCAGGTCTGTGCCAACCTGTGTCTTAGGCCTTCCATGTGACCTGTTCTTTCAGAAAAGTAAAGTATGGTGGCTTAAGTTGGGAGTATGGCAGAGCACCCTGAAAAGCCCGGGAATCTGTCATTTACTCTTCAAGGTTAGCAGTTAATCGTTTTGTCACTGAATTGAACTTGGATCTGCTCACCCACCGGCAGTAAAGCCAGTCTAATGACACTAGATTGTGGTGAAGGAAAGTGCAGCATTTTATTGCAAGCTAAGCCAAGCAAGGAGTGTGGGCAGCTTGTGCTCAAAAGCCTCAAACTTGTGACGGCTTTAAGGGAAAGGTTTTTAAAGACAAGGTGAGGGAGAGGGTTCTATGATGTGTGACCAACTTGTGAACATTCTTCTGATTGGTTGGTGGTGAGGCAAGCAGTATCAACCTTCTGTTCCAACCAGTCTGGGATCTATGTGTTCATGGTCAGCATGCAGTTAACTTTTTGCACCTGGTGGGGGTTTTAGCTAAGGGATATGACTCACAATAAAGGACTGAAAAGGTAAGGACCTAACAGAAGCACAACAAACAGAAGAACTATACAAAAAAAGGTCTTAATCACCTGCATAACCATGATGGTCTGGTCCCTTACCTAGAGCCAGACATCCTGGAGTGTGAAGTCAAGTGAGCCTTAGGAAGCATTACTACCAATAAAGCTAGTGGAGGTGATAAAATTACAGCTGAGCTACTTCAAATCCTAAAATATGATGCTGTGAAAGTGCTGCACTCAATATGTCAGCGAATTTGGAAAACTCAGCAGTAGCCACTGGACTGGAAAAGGTCAGTTTTCATTTCAATCCCAAAGAAGGGTAATGCCAAAAACTGCTCAGACTACTTGTATGGTTGTGCTCATTTTGGATGCTAGTAAGGTTATGCTCAAAATCCTTCAAGCTAGGCTTCAGCAGTACATGAACCAAGAACTTCCAGATAGACAAGCTAGATTTAGAAAAAGCAGGAGGAACGAGGGATCAAATAGCCAAAATTCATTGGATCATAGAAAATTTCAGCAAGGGAATTTCATGCTTTCTCTGAAAGCATGAAGCAGATGAAGAAACATCTGCTTCATTGACCATGTTAAAGTCTTTGACTATGTGGATCACAACAAACTGGAAAATTCTTAAAGAGATAAGAATACCAGGCCACCTTACCTGTTTCCTAACAAGTTTTGTATGCAGGTCAAGAAGCAACAATTAGAAGCTTATGTGGAACAGATGACTGATTCAGAATTGGGAAAGGAGTACGTCAAGGCTGTATATCATCACTCTGCTTATTATGTGAAATGCCAGGCTGGATGAATCACAGGCAGAATCAAGATTTCTGGGAGAAATATCAATAACTTCAGATATGCAGATAATACCACCCTAATGGCAGAAAGTGAAGAGGAACAAAAGAGCCTCTTGATTAGGGTGAAAGAGGAGAGTGAAAAGGGTGGCTTAAAACTCAGCATTCAAAAAACAAAGATCATGGCATCTAGTCCCATCACTTTATGGCAAACGGGTAGGGAAAAAAATGGAAGCAGTGATAGATTTTATTTCCTTGGCTTCCAAAATCATTGCAGATGGTGGCTGCAGCCTTGAAATTAAAAGATGTTTGCTCACTGGAAGGAAAGCCATGACAAATCTAGATAGCATATTAAAAAGCAGAGACATTACTTTACCAACAAAGGTCCATATAGTCAAAGCTCTGGTTTTTCCAGTAGTCACGTGTGGATGTGAGAGGGACCATAAAGAAGGCTGAGCAATGAAGTACTGATGCGTTCGACTTATGGTGCTGGAGGAGACTGTTGAGAGCACCTTGAACAGCAAGGAGGTCAAACCAGTTAATCCTAAAGGAAATCAATCCTCAATATTCATTGGAAGGACTGATGCTGAAGCTCCAATACTTTGGCCCATGGGAAGAGCCAACTCATTGGAAAAGATCCCAATGCTGGGAAAGTTTGAAGGCAAAAGGAGAAGAGGGCAGCAGAGATGAGATGGTTAGATGGCATCAATTAATATGAATTTGAGCAAACTGGGAGATGGTGAAGGACAGGGAAGCCTGGCCTGCTGCACTTTTAAAGAGTTTTAAAGAGTCAGACACAACTTAGTGGCTGAACAACAGCAATGTGACTCAGAATATTATCTTTAGCCCTTGAGGAGGAACCAAAGACCCTTGACTTTTTTTAGTAGTTAAAATATTTTTATTTTGCCATGTTTGACTGTCTTCCTCTGTTTCTAGATTTTCTCACTTGTCTAATTAAATGTGCTCTTTGGAATGGGGAAGGCCTAGGAGGCTAAAATTTTCTGAGAAACAAGAGGCACGCAGAGGAGATGGAGGCATTTTTCCTGGGAAGGCCTCATAGGTTTGTGCTTGATTACAGTTTCAAATAGTATATTTCAAATGTCAAGTTTTAGCAGTGGAAAGTGAAATCAGCACAATTAGTATCCCTTCGGTGAGCCTCTGGTCCATGTCGAAGATCCTTTGGGTTGATCTCTTCAGAAGTTCCTACTACTTTACCTCTCTGTTTGGGAGAGTGGGAAATCTGAATTGAATCACCAAGTGTGTTCTGGCCAACAGATTGTTATACACTTAAAAGTAGCATTTTAAAACTGTATCTTCATTTTTAAAAGACCCTGTTCTACATACCTGCTATATGCAAGGCTCTGTCTGCTCTCTAAGGAGGTTCATGGAAAAAGAAGCTAAAATGTAAGTTGCAGAAAGCCTGTGGAGGGAGGGGTGTGGTTGTGTGTGTTACTTTTGTTTATATTTTTCTTTTTGGTAGGTATATTTGGACATAGGCTGATTAGTTTGAAGGAATCTGGAAAACATGGTCTCTGTACTCAAATTTCAAGCGGTATGTATCAAATGCCAAATTCGCTTCAACAAAACCTTTATACACTTACTGTGGACAGAAATTCTTTCTTTTCTAATTGAAATAGTTTTTATTTACTACTGATGTCAACCAAACTGCTGTCTGTGTTCTCCATATTTTACAGTTAGAATTAGACAGGCTTGATAAAGTTAAGGGGTGAAAGTATCAACACCTACAGGGCAAAGATGCCTAGCCCTCTTCAGTCTGGCTCAGAATCTGCTTAAATGCAAGCACTTCCACTCAGTGCTGCCAGTGACCTCACTGGGCCTTCCCGGGCCCTTTATATGGTTTTAGTAAATTTGAAAATACTAAGATAAAGCTTTATGAACCTACTTGATAAGTTGTCTTTGAGGTAGGAGATGAAGGAAATTACTATATCTTCTCCCTTGTCTTTTGTAGCAAATAGCTACAGAGATCTTTCCAGCATGAAAGGAGATCAAGACTTGAAACCCGTCAGCAGTTGTGCATTGCCTCAGGATAAAATACCTTGGTTTGCTAAACCCCTCATTTTTTTGGCTTTGCTTTCTTCTCCAGCCTCATCTCATCTTGACATCATACCTGCACTGAGGGGCTGTGCTTTCTTTACCCAGTTCATCTGACACACTTTGAAATTTCATTTCCAAGCTTTCAAACTTGCTATTCCCTCAGTCAAGAACATTCCTTCCCCATTCTCTGCCTTTTGCCTCCAACTACCTTCTTCACCTCCTCCAAAAATAACCCTTCCTTGAACCTTTGATTCTTAGTTTCCTCTTCACTTCCACTTTCCTGTTGTTTTTTGTCACACCTCGTGGCTTAGGGGATCTTAGTTCCCCCACCAGCGATTGAACCTGGGTCCTCAAAAGTGAAAGCATGGAGTCCTAACCACTGGACAACCAGGGAATTCCCCCAGTGTTTGTTCATGTGAGGTGTTACTCTGTCTGCTTTGAGGGTACCCTGCACTGCTGCTACCATGGTATTTTATTTTATTTTTTGTCAGTAGCTCTTAGGTAGGATCAATCTGTTTATCACACCGTTGTACCTCCAGCAACCAGCTCCATGCATCCTAAATAAGAAGCATTCAACACAAATCTGCTGAATAAATGAGTAAACAAATGGCTCCTGGGTGTTTTTACACCAGGAACATTGGGGTAAGTCCCAGGTGTCTGTACTTATCAGTCATCCATTCTTGGCTGTACCGCCAACTCGCACCTGTTTTTCTGTGGGGACAATGCAGTCAGTAATAGAATTCCTGTAACAGGACCTTGCCATGCTGTCAGTGAGCACATCTGCAAACCCTCCCGTTACTGCCATTGGGATTTGCTGCCTAACACATGGATCATGAATTGTAAGACACTATATTTTGTTGCAGAATTAATGGAAGGTGCTTGCTTGATAAGGTAGCCAGCAGACTAGCTTTTTCAGTTTCAGTGATGTGTGCTGATAATGACAATAAAACAGGGGAACCTCCAATAGCTCATCTGTATTTCTCCTAATAGATCAGGCACAAATGTTGGTCACACCCTACCAGTTGTTCCTCTGACCAGTTCCCACACAGAGATGGAATCAGGGAGCTCAGTAATTCTGATGTCAGCACTATCAACCTCTGTTAGCTCTGGGTCCTTTTTTGACCTCACCTCAACCCCACTCTTACCCATGCAAAAATCATAAAGTGTCTGGAAATGAAAAAGATTAGGGGCTTTTGAAAACCAGAGTTGGGTAAGTCTGGGATAGGGGAACTGAACTGCTCTTTTGGAAATCTAGTTGCTGAAGATTCTTTATCTGAAAATCGTTCATACTCATTTTAATGTAATGGGTTAGAGTACTCCAGCTGAAAGAACAGTGTTTCATACTGTTTGCTGATTTCCATTATCACTTTTTTGTCTGGAATTAGGAAGTAAGCTCATTGCTGTAAGATTATTTTTTGTTTTAGAAAAGCATTCTGAATCTATAAAAATATTGAATCATTATGTTGTACACTTAAACATATTATAAGTTAACTATACATCAATTTTTAAAAACATTCTGGTTTTGAGGAGAATTTTGTTTGGGATATAAGAATTAGTCTTTAAGATCTTGGATTTCCATAGCTTGTGTCTGCTGTGTGGCCTAGGATATCACACAGGTGGCCATTTTAGGCTATTAATTTCTTTTGTAAAATGATCTCCTTATGTGACTATAGGTGAGTTTATTTCTAAGTGATATAAACAAATGCAGAATGGAAGAGACAAGATAAAATTACTTTAAAATAGAAAAAACATTTGATTGTAGTGTGTATAATGAAAACACATGTATGTTTCACTGTCCCCTGAAATAAATAAATACATGGTCACAGGAAGCTCATTAAATTGATTCTGTTTCTTATCCTGCATTAATCACAGTAAGATCACACTGAAATAATCTAGGATTGGTCACCATAATAACAGTACTTTTTTTTATTCAGTGCTTCCACATGCCTGTAGCTGTGATAAAAACCTCACTTCCATTATCTCATTTAATCCTCATAACAACCTTGTGAGACAAGTACTCTAATTCCTGTTTTTTCCACATGAAGAAATTGAGACTCAGCAAAGTGAAGTACCCAGCCAAAATCTCACTGTTCATGATTGACAGCCAATATTCAGTCCCTGGTTTGACTTCAAAGCCTGTGTGTGTATTTTTAACCCTTATAATTCTTTGAGTGTTGAGTTGGAGCTGGAGAGAAATTAGTATCCTGATGAGTGAGTGAATGAGTGAAAGTCACTCAGTCGTGTCCGATTCTTTGCGATCCCATGGACTATATAGTCCATGGAATTATCCAGGCCCAGAATACTGAAGTGAGTAGCCTTTCCCTTCTCCAGAGGATCTTCCCAACCCAGGGACTGAACCCAGGTCTCCTGCTTTGCAGGCAGATTCTTTATCACAAGGGAACCCCACAAGGGATTCTGAGCCACAAGGGTCGCATCCTGATATATGAACATACTAATTTCTGCTTTTGGAAGTTTGCTAACAATAGCTGCACAGGATGTCTTCTGCTTGAAACAACAAAGCTTAGCATTTATATTATACTTTGTTTTCTAAGAGCTTTACTAGACTACTTATTTAATGCAAATGCTTTCTCCTGAGATAGGTAAGCAGTTCCCAAATTTGGGATGCCATAAGAATCACCCAGGGAGCTTGTAAACATGAAAATACCCAGGGCCCCACCCCAGACCTACTGAGTCAGAATCTCTGTGGGTGGGGACTAGCCATCTGATCTTTAATAAGCTGCTCAAGTGATTCTGACATACATAGAAGTTTGAAAATTACTGGGGTCTGTGAACAGTGGGAAGATTCTTTAGGAATGATAATTCTCAAGTTTATAGACTGACTTAGGGCTTCACAGTAGTTTGGGAATGAGTAAATGATAATTCATGAATTCCAAACCATTATCCTGTCTAAATTCAGTTAATAATTGTTAATTGGCAATGTCTGCATTATGACCTATCACAGTGAAACTGTCATCTCATTCTTCTTTTTCCTGATTGTTTGTGATAATAACTAGTACTCTTTTGTATATATCTTTTTCACTTGGCATGTGAAAGATATTTCCTGTAACCACTATTAATAAAATCTCAAGCAGCTTAAAACAACTGTTCGGACTCCAAATAAAGAATCACAAAATCCCAAGATTACAGTCATGGACAAACCATATGTTACTTGAATTCTTTGTTACAGCATCTCCACCAAGTAGCCTATTTCTGCTAGAGAGCTGGCTTTTCCTGGGAGCAGTCTCTTCTGTCTGACTTAGAAAGTTCTTCCCTATAATGAGGTGAAATCCATTTCTCTAGAGCTTCTGTACATGGGTCCTAGTTCTGACCCCCTTATCAGGACTTCTTACTCAAATCAAATCAGCCAAAACCTTTGGTCAAGAAAGTAACTCCCTGATTGTTAGTTTCTGAAAGTTCACAGAATGCCTCTCTGAGACTGTTCTATGGCCAGGTCATCATCTTGTCAGACTATTTTCTTAGAATTATAGGACTAAATTCATTGACTCATATTTTAAAAATAAATTTTAGTAATTCTTTATGTGGGCATTTTTTCATTTATGTATGTATGTATTAATGCATAGTTGACTTACAATGTATTACTTTTAGGTGTACAGCAAAGTAGTTCAGATATATATATAAATATATACATATAATTATATAATTTTCAGATTCTTTTCCCTTATAGGTTATTACAAAATATTGAGTATAGTTCCCTGTGCTAAACAGTAGGTCTGTGTTGGTTATCTATTTTATATATAGTAGTTTGTACTCTTAAATACTCTATATTTAAATATAGAGGCCCATATGACAGGAAAAGGAAAGTGATCTTGCATTTTGTTAAAGCATTCTAAATTCCTTTTATGTTAAGGTCACTAGTATGATATATTAGATGTAGTAGCCAGATTTAAAGTTTAACATGTTTACTTTCTCTGTGCATTGTTCAGATCCTCTAAAACCCTGGTGGTTGTTGACCAGTCTCTTCTAAATGAGAAATATACTGTACATCAAGTTTCTATGATTCATTTGTTCCTTTGCAGCTCAAAAGAAAAAAGGACATTCATGTCCTTACTGCCCAAGAACTTCTAGTTCTAACATTTCTTCTTTTAAATACACGTTTCCTTCTCACCATCCTTTCCCACAACTAGAACTTGTTCTGGAGCCCAAGAGAAAAACAGCACATGTGTCATAACCAGTGGTGCAGTTGCCACCAATGTTAACTTTTTGTGGCCTGGATTCAGTGAGAGTCAGGTACAGGTGGAAGCTAGTAAGTTAAACCAGTGTTGGGAAGAGACATTTTCCTAGGACTTTCTTGCTGTAGGTACTCTGGGATATGAGGTTCACATTTTAGAAGATAAGCGAGACAAGTGTTAGTTACTACTGTGACCATTCAGATAGACTGGCCGGGGTGAAAGAAGCTTTAATCACACATGGAAACAACACTCTCTATTAGCATTTACTAGCATAGAGAATCTGCAGTTCAGTTACAGTTTATGGTAAAATTTAACTATGTCCCAGAGACAGTCCCTTCTCCAGTATCCTTTCTCTGGGGCCAGCATTCTCCCCTGTCTCCTCTGCTGCATCCAGACTTTTGTCCTTCTATCATGGATCATCTTTCCTGAAATTATTGTGATCTCTTTTTGTCACTTTTAACCAACCTATTCAACATATTTTGCCGTCACTTTTTTAGCTTGTGATTCTATCTAGATTCCTACCATCCCTGATGACATTTTCAACATTCAAGTCGATTCTTCAGATATAAAACAAAGTACAAGAAAAATCATCTTTTCACTTGTATTTATTTTCTAAGAGAAGAATATGAACTTATGAGGATGCTCTGATAACTGAAAATTACACCATGGGACACTACCTGTTTAGCNTCATCTTTTCACTTGTATTTATTTTCTAAGAGAAGAATATGAACTTATGAGGATGCTCTGAAAACTGAAAATTACACCATGGGACACTACCTGATTAGCAAAAAGAGACTAATTGACATTTGAACAATAATAATATATAGCTTACAGTCTGATTTTTTAAAAGTTAATAGGCAAAAATATATTGATTTGTATCAAACTTTCTTGGGTGAATCCCACACAAACTAACAGATAAAGTACACTAATTTTACAACCAAAAAATAGGAAGAGCAGCAGATGAAAATTATGACCAACTCACAGCACTGTTGACGTACTGTTTCAGACAGCAGTCCATTTGAAAATTGTAGGAATTCTAACTATCTGCCTCTGCTCGTTAACTGTGGGAGCTCGACAACCTGCCAAGCCCGGTGCAGCTGCCAGCCTTCCTGTGGAATCTAATGTGGAACCTCCATATACCAAGGCCAGTTCATGCATTAGGCACAGTAGACACGGTGCCGAGGGTGCAGGATGCTTTCAGGAGCCCACGAATGCCTTGATTTCTTTTAAAGTAAGGAGAAAACAAATAAAACAAGAATGGATATACAATAATGAATCTTCCTGGATTATATTTGTCTTTATATCAGCGCAGTCATAGAATAGAATTACAAAATTTTTTTCTTATTTTTTAAATGGAGGAAGAGGTCTACAAAGGCAGGAGTGCCTAGGGCTCTCTGAAATCATGGTAAAACTTTTATTGTAAGCCCTAATACTCTGCTAATGTTGCTCATGGATACCACATTTTAATGGATCTTAATAATTCACAATAGCAATTAATGCTACATGAAATTCTATGGAGCTGTTTGTCATGTGGTAAGAACTATAGAAAGAATGTGTGTTTCAGCATCTGAGGTGGAGGATCCTCATAGTCCACCCATGAAGATGGCCGTACTTCAGTGACCACAGGTCTCCCTAATGTAGGCTAGCAACAGAAAAGAATGTGTTAGAGATTCTGAACCTGAGGCCCTAGTCAGCCTTGCTAATCAGAATATTCATTTTAACAAATCCTCAGGTGATATGTATGCATGGGAAAATCAAGAGCACTGTCAGTTTTAGAAGAATCTCTACCTAGGAAATATTCTTCATGCTAGTAGGAGAGACTTCTCCAAAAGTAATACTGTTTGCTTTTTTTTTAAAAAAAAATCTTTAACCAACAACTGTACTCATCAAGAAATGAGTAGTTCAGAGCTTACAGGAAGCAGAGAAATCTTCCAACAAATATGGAAAGATGGTCAAAAAAGACAATAAGAAAACTATAAAGCTCTTAGAAGAAAACACAGGGGAAAAGCTTCATGACATTGGATTAGGCAGCAGTTTCTTGGATATAATGCCAAACAAAAGTAAAAATAAATTGGACTATATCAAAATTAAAAACTTTTATACATCAAAGGATACTATCAACAGAATAAAAAGGGAACTCATGAAATTAGAGAAAATATAAATCCTATATCTGGTAGAGTTAATATCCAGATATATAACTCCTATAACTCAGCAACAGAAAAACAAATCTCTTGAAAAATAGGGATTTGAAGAGACATTTCTCCGAAGAAGATATGCACATAGTTAATAAGCACTTGAAAAGATAGTCAACATCACTAGCTGTCTTACTCTCTTTGGGTTGCTATAACAAACTTGCACAGACTGGGTAGCTTATTATAAACAACAGAAATTTATTTCTAACTGTTTTGGAGACTGGTTAGTCCAAAGTCAAGGCACCAACACGGTCTTACTCTGGTGCAGTCCCACTTCCTGGTTGATAGATGGTCATCTTTTCATTGAGTCCCTACATGATGGGAAGGCCTGAGATCTCTGTGGGGTGTCTGTTACAAGTACACTAACCTCACTCACGATGGCTCTATCCTCATGGCCTGGTCACCTCCCAAAGGCCTCACCTCCTAATACCATCATCTTTGGGAGTTAGGATCTCAACAGACGAATTTTGAGGTGATATTCAGATCATAGCACTGGTCAGATCAAAACCACAGTGAGAACCACTTTTCATCCATTAGGATGGCTTTTTAAAACAACAACAACAAAACAGAAAATAAGTGTTGTGGAGGATACAGAGAAACTGGAACTTTTGTGCNAAGCAACCCAAAAGTCCATCGACAGATGGATTAAAAAGAAATGTAGTACAAAATACAGTGGAATATTATTCAGTCTTAAAAAGGTAGAAAATTATGACATATTGAGCCAACTCATTGGAAAACACCCCAAAGCTGGGAAAGACTGAGAGCAAGAAGAGAAAGCAACAGAGGATGAGATGGTTGGATGGCATCACCAACTCAATCGACATGAGTTTGAGCAAACTCTAGGAGATGGTAAAGGACAGGGAAGTTTGGTGTGCGGCAATCCATGGTGTTGCACAGATGGACACGACTTAGTGACTAAACAACAAGAACAATAAGGATGAATGTTGATGATATTATACTAAGTAAAATAAGCCAGTTGCAAAAGACACATACTGTATGATTTCACTTACATGTGTTATCTAGAGTATTCAAGTTACAGAAACTGAAGTCTCAGGGACTTGGAGCAGGGTTAATGCATGCTTAGTCGCTTAGTCGTGTCTGACTCTGCGACCCCAGGGACTGCAACCTGCCAGGCTCCTCTGTCCATGGGGATTCTCTAGGCAAGAATACTGGACTGGGCTGCCATGCCCTCCTCCAGGGGATCTTCCCAACCCAGGGATCGAACCCAGGTCTCCTGCATTGCAGGCGGATTCTTTACCGTCTGAGTCACCAGGGAAACCCACAGGGTTAATGGAGAGTTGTTTAATGGTACAGAGTTTCAGTTTTGCAGGTTCCAGAAGTTCTGGAGATTGGTGTACTACAATGCAAATAATATACTTAACACTACTGAACTGTATGCTTAATGATTAAGATGGTAAGTTTTATGCCATTTGTATTTTATCACAATCATTGAAAAGCTGCTGCTGCTGCTGCTGCTGCTAAGTCGCTTCAGTCGTGTCCGACTCTGTGCGACCCCACAGCCCACCAGGCTCCCCCGTCCCTGGGAATCTCCAGGCAAGAACACTGGAGTGGGTTGCCATTTCCTTCTCCAGTGCATGAACATGAAAAGTCAAAGGGAAGTCGCTCAGTCGTGTCCGACTCTTTGCGACCCCATGGACTGCAGCCCACCAGGCTCTTCCGTCCATGGCATTTTCCAGGCAAGAGTACTGGAGTGGGGTGCCATCGCCTTCTCCATTATTGAAAAGCAGTAAAACTCAAATCAAGGCATGAAGAATATCTAGCTTTCAGACTTTTTATGCGCAGGGGTAAATAGAGGGCACATGCTCTCTAAGGGCTGGCATGTGAGGCAGACAATAGACAGAAAGCGCAGGGAGGGCTCATAAAGGCCTTGTGTGAGCCTAGAGCTCAACTACAGCTACTTCTCAGGTACTGTGACTGGTCTTGGAGTCAGTCCTTTAGCTTCGGTTCCTGTGGAGCATCGAAGATTCCTACCCTGCAACACAAGTTAGTGCCAAGTGGGTCCACCAGGCCAGAAGAGCCCCAAAGCACAGAAGGCAGTTAGTGCCACATAACTTCTTTACTCTAACACTTTGGCTTTTCCATTACTGTTCGAATGCATTAACAATATGTATATTTTAGCAAATTCAGAGCACTTTTGCTAGAACAACAAGGCATGTTTAAATTTTTGCCTCTTAATGTCATAGATGATTGCTTTCTCCTCATTTATAAGCTGTTTAGCATATCTTCACATGTTCTTACTTTCTTATATTTTCACAGAATGTGATGGAAGAGATGAGAATTTAGTGTAAAACAAAATAGTGAAATCTCCATTGTGATTTACTTCTGTAGGAATTAAGACAAATTTGATGCCTCTTGAACTCTAAGTCCATTTCAGAAGACTTCCAGAGGGAACTTGAGAAAGTCAAACCTCGGGTCCTAGTGCATGATAGGCATTTTCAAATATTAAGTGAATTGGCTCCAGGTCACTTGAGTGAAAAAGATTAGCTAACCTACTTGAAGTAAATGAGGTTTGAAAACTCAGAGGGCAGAAATCACTTAAAGTAAGTAGCAGGGTATTTGGGGATTAGCACAGCTAAAGTTTCCCAAGCATTCAGCTAGTATACTCTTATTTTTAAAAATAAATCCATTGACTTAAATATAAGCAGAGAAGCTAAAAGTATGATCCTCATTACTTTGTAGTTGCACCTTATAATCTACTATGACAGCAAAAGTGTGAAGAATAGTTTGAAAAGCACTATGACACTGTGAGATGCTGACAAACAGAATACTGAGACAGTGGGAAAAGAGATTAGAATTATCACCAAAGATTCCACATTAAGTGATCATGAAAACTCTGGATAAGGGTGGCAACTGCCTTTTGGCTGATTCAAATCTTAAGAGTTCAAAACAAATCCTATTTTATATATTATATTATTTAGCAATTTTAGTTTCTTTTTAAAGATAGCCTTATATTTTAATAATTTATATTTATATTTGTAATTATAAAATATTTTTAAAATCAGAAACTCTTTGAAAAAGAAAATAAATATCTATAAAACCCAGAGTCAACCTCTGTGGTATAATCCAATACTTATAAATATCCCTTGTTTGGTTTTAGAGTTCTGCCTATCCTTGCTCACCCCCTTGTGGCCATGATTTGAAGAAGCCAAGAACCAGGTAGCAAAATAAGGAGAGAAAGCAACAATCCTGAAGGATAAACTCATCACCTCTCACTTTTACATCATTTTCCATAATAAAGTAGGTCTGCTTGAAATTCACATGGGTCAGGATGTTTGAGCAAACAGATGGAAGATGTGAAGTGGTGATTGTAAATTACCCCTTTGTTAAACTTTCTTGGAAGTATGGACATTGAAGAAAACTAAAAAGGATGTCCTACTCATACTTCCTATTGGCTGAATCCAACTGGAAGCACTCAGAGGGCAAAGGAATCAAGTTTTTGCAATCCTTCCAGGCACAAAGTGGAGTGAAGGGTAGAAAGTGGATCTGACTGGGCAAACAGAGCAAGTCTAGTACAAAATCTTTCTAAACTATTTCATTATAATTATAGTTTATTTTATCTGTTATATTATGGAATAACTTGTATAATTTGGAGTTGAATATCTATGCAATTCCTGTGGTTTACCTGAAAAACATCAGAGATAACAGAATTTCACACCATCAGAAAGCATTACTTAGGTTTCTCTCCTCCATCTACTGCCTCTTGTATGTTCTTCAGTCTCTTAAGGGTGTCCGACTTTCTGCAACCCCTGGACTGCAGCAGGCCATGCTTCCCTGTCCTTCCCTATCTCTCTCTCAGAGTTTGCTCAAACTCATGTCCACTGAGGCAGTCATGCCATCCACCTATCTCATCTTCTGTCACCCCCTTCTCCTGCTCTCTGTCTTTCCCAGCACCAGGGTCTTTTCCAATGAGCTGGCTCTTCACATCAGGGCAAGTATTGGAGCTTCAGTATTCTTCCTTCCAATGAATATTCAGGGTTGATTTCCTTTAGGATTGACTAGTTTGATCTCCTTGCAGTCCAAGGGACTCTCAAGAGTCTTCTCCAGCAGGACAGTTTGAAATCAATTCTTCTAATGCCTCTGGAGAGGTATAAACCAGGCAACTGAAGGTTCAAATCATTGGATAGTTTGGCATTAGGGTGACAATAAGGTAGGGACAGAAGGAGAAAGGCAGAAATGAGAATACAAAGAATTCAGTTACACTGTGCCACTGGTCCTCTGCCGCCCTTTGCCCCAAATAAAAAGTAAACTTTCCACCTGGAAACTTTCACCTGGAGTATTAAGATGAATACTGATTACAAAGTAATCAAACTGAGCATGTGCCTAAGGCATCAGCAAGGAAGGGTCACCAAAAATGTGTGAAAGAAAACAGGAAAAATTTGTGATGAAGCTATTTTCATTTCTGCATATTTGTAAAATTTTGTACCATTTGAGAAAAGTGAAATTTAACTTTATAATTTAGCATAGTTTTGATGGTTGGTGTTTGTGGGGAGGGTTGGAGCACATGATCTTTTTAAAACATCTCTGCTCCTTCAAAAGTTTCAATGTGAAGGAATGGCCATCTTCAGAAGACTCAGGGAAAGTACTCCTAAGCTGCAGTTGCTGACACTTGGAATAGAGTATGGGGTGGTCCCCGGAGGTTGCATCACTACTCCCTGCCAAGGGGTTCAGAGCCCTTAGCTCTTGTATCTCTTGTTTGTTTTTTTTTTTCCCAGTTCTTTCTGCTCTTATCTGGGAGGCCAACTCTAAGAGTGGCAATGTCTAAGGCCAACAGAAACCCTTGTGCCCACCAGAGATGCTTGGAGGGCTCAAACAAACCTTGTGCGCATCCGGACACAGAGACCCCATAGAGACTGAGCCAGAACTGTGTTTGAGTGTCTGCTGTGGAAGTGTGGGTCAGCAGTGGACTGCTGCAGGGGCAGGGGCCCTAGGTGCAGTAGACCTGGGTATGGCATAAGCCCTCTTGGAGGTTAAATGCCGTTGCCATTAAACCCCACCATACAGCCGCCAGAACTTACACAGGACTGGGGAAACAGACTCTTGGAGGGCACCAACAAAAGCTTGTGCAACCAGGACCCAGGAGAAAGAAGTAGAGACCCCACAAGAGACTGACACAAACTTGCCCGTGAGTGTCCAGGAGTCTCCAGTGGAGGCGTGGGTCAGCAGTGGCCGGAGGCGGGGTTGGGGGCACTGAGTGCAGCAGTGCGTGCATGGGACCTTTTGAAGGAGGTCACCAATATCATCATTACCTCCACCATTGTTTGGTCTCAGGTTAAATAACAGGGAGGGAACACAACCCTGCCCATCAACAGAAGATTGGATTAAAGGTTTACTGAACATGGCCCTGCCCATTAGAACAAGACCCAGTTTCCCCCTCAGTCAGTCTCTCCCATCAGGAAGCTTCCATAAGCCTATTATCCTTCTCCATCAGAGGGCAGACAGAATGAAAACCATAATCACAGAAACTATCCAATCTGTTCCCATGGACCACAGCCTTGTCTAACTCAATGAAACTCTGAGCCATTTCATGTAGGGCCACCCAAGACAGACGGTCATGGTGGAGAGTTCTGACAAAATGTGGTCCATTGGAGAAGGGAACGGCAAACCACTTCAGTATTCTTGCCTTGAGAACACCATGAACAGTGTGAAAAGGCAAAAAGATAGGACACTGAAAGATGAACTCCCCAGGTTGGTAGATGCCCAATATACTACTGGAGATCAGTGGAGAAATAACTCCAGAAAGAATGAATAGATGGAGCCAAAGCAAAAACACCACCCAGTTGTGGATTTGACTGGTGATAGAAGTAAAGTCCAATGCTGTAAAGAGCAATATTGCATAGGGGCCTGGAATGTTAGGTCCATGAATCAAGGCAAATTGGAAGTGGTCAAGTGTGAGAAGGCAAGAATTAACATCGACATTCTAGGAGTCAGCAAACTAAAATGGACTGGAATGGGTGAATTTAACTCAGATGACCATTATATCCTTGGCATTGCCTTTCTTTGGGATTGGAATGTGGCCACTGCTGAGTTTTCCAAATTTGCTGGCATATTGAGTGCAGCACTTTCACAGCATCATCTTTCAGGATTTGAAACAGCTCAAGTAGAATTCCATCACCTCCACTAGCTTTGTTCGTAGTGATGCTTTCTAAGGCCCACTTGAATCCACATTCCAGGATGTCTGGCTCTAGAGATGGGGAAACAGAGGAAACAGTGTCAGACTTCATTTTTTTGGGCTCCAAAATCACTGCAGATGGTGATTGCAGCCATGAAATTAAAAGACACCTACTCCTTGGAAGAAAAGCAGAGACATTACTTTGCCAACTAAGGTCCATCTAGTCAAGGCTATGGTTTTTCCAGTGGTCATGTATGGATGTGAGAGCTGAACTGTGAAGAAGGCTGAGCGCTGAAGAATTGATGCTTTTGAACTGTGGTGTTGGAGAAGACTCTTGAGAGTCCCTTGGACTGCAAGGAGATCAAATCAGTCCATTCTGAAAGAGATCAACCCTGGGATTTCCTTGGAAGGAATGATGCTAAAGCTGAAACTCCAGTACTTTGGCCACCTCATGCGAAGAGTTGACTCATTGGAAAAGACTCTGATGCTGGGAGGGATTGGGGGCAGGAGGAGAAGGGGACAACAGAGGATGAGATGGCTGGATGGCATCACGGACTCGATGGACGTGAGTCTGAGTGAACTCCGGGAGATGGTGATGGACAGGGAGGCCTGGCATGCTGCGATTCATGGGGTTGCAAAGAGTTGGACACGACTGAGCAACTGAACTGAACTGACCATTATATCTACTACTGTGGGCAAGAATCCCTTAGAAGAAATGGAGTAGCCATCATAGTCAACAAAAAGAGTTCAAAATGCAGTACTTGGATGCAATTTCAAAAATGACAGAATGATCTCTGTTTGTTTCCAAGGCAAACCATTCAATATCACAGTAATCCAAGTCTATGCCCCAACCAGTAATTCTGAAGAAGCTGAAGTTGAACGGTTCTATGAAGACCTACAAAACCTTCTAGAACTAACATCCAAAAACATGTTCTTTTCATTATAGGGGACTGGAATGCAAAAGTAGAAAGTCAAGAGATACCTGGAGTAACAGGCAAATTTGATCTTGGAGTACAAAACGAAGCAGGTCAAAAGGTAACAGAGTTTTGCCAAAAGAATGCACTGGAAATAGCAACCACCCTTTTCCAACAACACAAGAGAAGACTATACACATGGACATCACCAGATGGTCAACACCGAAATCAGACTGATTATATTTTTGCAGCCAAAGATGGAGAAGCTCTATACAGTCAGCAAAAACAAGACCAGGAGCTCTCTGTAACTCAGATCATGAACTCCTTATTGCCAAATTCAGACCTAAGTTGAAGAAAGTAGGGAAAGCCACTAGACCATTCATGTATGACCTAAATCAAATCCCTTACAATTATACAGTGGAAGTGAGAAATAGATTTAAGGAATTAGATCTGATACACGGAGTGCCTGAAGAACCATGGACGAATGCTCATGACCTTGTACAGGAGGCAATGATCAAGACCATCCCCAAGAAAAAGAAATGCAAAAAAGCAAAATGGCTGTCTGGGGAGGCCTTACAAATACCTGAGAAAAGAAAAGGAGCGAAAGGCAAAGGAGAAAAGGAAAGATACACCCATTTGAATGCAGAGTTTCAAAGAATAGCAAGGAGAGATAAGAAAGCCTTCCTCAGTGATCAATGCAAAGAAATAGAGGAAAACAATGGAATGGGAATGACTAGAGATCTATTCAAGAAAATTAGAGATACCAACGGAACATTTCATCCAAAGACGGGCACAATAAAGGACAGAAATTGTATGGACCTAACAGAAACAGAAGATATTAAGAAAAGGTGGCAAGAATACACAGAAGAACTATATAAAAAAGATCTTCATGACCCAGATAATCACAATGGTGTTATCACTCGACTTAGAGCCAGACATCCTGGAATGTGAGGTCAAGTCACATTAGCCTTAGAAAGCATCACTAGGAACAAAGCTAGTGGAGGTGATGGAATTCCAGTTGAGCTCTTTCAAATCCTGAAAGATGATGCTGTGAAAGTGCTTCACTCAACATACCAGAAAATTTGGAAAACTCAGCAGTGGCCACAGGACTGGAAAATGTCTGTTTTCATTCCAATACCAAAGAAAGGCAATGCCAAACTACCACACAATTGCACGAATCTCACAGGCTAGCAAAGTAATGGTCAGAATCTCCAAGCCAGACTTCAACAGTATATGAACCGTGAACTTCCAGATGTTCAAGTTGGAGTTAGAAAAGGCAGAGGAACCAGAGATCAAATTGCCAAAATATGTTGTAACATTGAAAAAGCACAAGAGTTCCAGAAAAACATCGATTTCTGCTTTATTGATTATGCCAAAGCCTTTGACTGTGTGGATCACAATAAACTGCGGAAAATTCTTAAAGAGATAGGGATACCAGACCACCTGACCTGCTTCCTCAGAAATCTGCATGCAGGTCAAGAAACAACAGTTAGAACTGGACATGAAACAACAGACTGGTTCCAAATAGGAAAAGGAGTACATCAAGGCTGTATATTGTCACCCTGTTTATTTAACTTATATGCAGAGTACATCATGAGAACTGCTGGGCTGGAATAAGCATAAGACAGAATCAAGATTGCCAGGAGAAATATCAATAACCTCAGATACACAGATGACACCACCCTTATGGCAGAGAGGGAAAAGAACTAAAGAGCCTCTTGATGAAAGTGAAAGAGGAAAGTGAAAAAGCTGGCTTAAAACTCAACATTTAGAAAACTAAGATCATGGCAACGGCCCCATCACTTCCTGGCAAATAGATGGGGAAACAATGGAAACAGTGAGACTTTATTTTGGGGGCCTCCAAAAATCACTGCAGTTGGTGACTGCAGTCTTGAAATTAAAAGATTCTTGCTCCTTGGAAGAAAAGCTATGAGCAACCTAGGCAGACTATTACAAAGCAGAGACATTACTTTGCCAACAAAGGTCTGTCTGGTTAAAGCTATGGTTTTTCCAGTAGTCATGTATGGATGTGAGAGTTGGACTATAAAGAAAGTTGAGCCCCTAAGGATTGATGCTTTTGAACTTCGGTGTTGGAGAAGACGCTTGGACTGCAAGGAGATACAACCAGTCCATCCTAAAGGAAATCAGTCCTGAGTATTCATTGGAAGGACTGATGCTGAAGGTGAAACTCCAATACTTTGGCCACCTGATGGGAGGGGATGACTCACTTAAAAAGACCCTGATGCTGGGAAAGATTGAAGGCAGGAGGAGAAGGGGACAATAGAGGATGGTTGGATGGCATCATCAATGGGACATGAGTTTGAGTAAGCTCTATGAGTTGGTGATAGACAGGAAAGCCTGGCGTGCTGCAGTCTATTCCCCCTACTCATTTGTTGTCATGGTAAAGCATTCAAAACTCGATGAATGGTGTAATGTAGATAAATAAATGCAGATAAATTCCCTCTAACTCTTTCCCTTTTCACCAGACGTAACCCTTAGTTAACAGTATGTATTTCTCCAGCTGTTTTTCTTTGCAGAGATTTTATCTCCTTTAAACATACAAACTTTACTAGCGTGTGAGATGAGTGCAATTGCGTGATAGTTTGAACATTCTTTGGCACTGCCTTTCTTTGGGATTGAATGAAAACTGAACTTTTCCAGTCCTGTGGCCACTGCTGAATTTTCCAAATTTGCTGGCATATTGAGTGAAGCACTTTCACAGCATCATCTTTCAGGATTTGAAATAGCACAACTGGAATTCCATCACCTCCACTAGCTTTGTTCCTAGTGATGCTTTCTAAGGCTAATGTGACTTGACTTCACATTCCAGGATGTCTGGCTCTAGGTGAGTGATCACAACATCGTGATTATCTGGGTTGTGAAGCTCTTTTTTGTACAGTTCTTCTGTGTATTCTTGCCACCTGACCTGCCTCTTGAGAAACCTATATGCAGGTCAGGAGGCAACAGTTAGAACTGGACATGGAATAACAGACTGGTTCCAAATAGGAAAAGGAGTACGTCAAGGCTGTATATTGTCACCCTGCTTATTTAACTTATATGCAGAGTACACCATGAGAAATGCTGGGCTGGAAGCAGCACAAGCTGGAATCAAAATTTCTGGGAGAAATATCAATCACCTCAGATATGCAGATGACACCACCCTTATGGCAGAAAGTGAAGAGGAGCTAAAAAGCCTCTTGATGAAAGTGAAAGAGGAGAGTGAAAAAGTTGGCTTAAAGCTCAACATTCAGAAAACGAATATCATGGCATCTGGTCCCATCACTTCATGGGAAATAGATGGGGAAACAGTGGAAACAGTGTCAGACTTTATTTTTTTGGGCTCCAAAATCACTGCAGATGGTGACTGCAGCCATGAAATTAAAAGACGCTTACTCCTTGGAAGGAAAGTTATGACCAACTTAGATAGCATATTGAAAAGCAGAGACATTACTTTGTTGACTAAGGTCTGTCTAGTCAAAGCTATAGTTTTTCCAGTGCTCATGTATGGATGTGAGAGTTGGACTGTGAAGAAAGCAGAGTGCCGAAGAATTAATGCTTTTGAACTGTGGTGTTGGAGAAGACGCTTGAGAGTCCCTTGGACTGCAAGGAGATCAAACCAGTCCATCCTAAAGGAGATCAGCCCTGGGTGTTCTTTGGAAGGAATGATGCTGAAGCTGAAACTTCAATACTTTGGCCACCTCATGGGAAGAGTTGACTCATTGGAAAAGACCCTGATGCTGGGAGGGATTGGGGGCAGGAGGAGAAGGGGACGACAGAGGATGAGATGGCTGGATGGCATTGACAAAACTCAATGCACATGAGTTTGGGTAAACTCCGGGAGTTGGTGATGGACAGGGAGGCCTGGCATGCTGCAATTCATGGGGTCGCAAAGAGTCGGACACGAGTGAGTAACTAAACTAAACCGAAACATACAAACGGGAGCCTTTTCATCTCGCACGTCTTGCGGAATCTCGAAGGGCTTTTTAAACGCTCTGTTCTGGACTTGTTTCCATCTAAATCAGAGCCTCATTTGCAGACACTATTTAAGTTCCTCATCCCTCTCAGTCTGAATTTTTCTTTTAAACTTTTCAGGTGGCGCTAGTGATTAAAAAAAAAAAAAAAAAAAACTCGCCTGCCGATGCATGGGGCATAAGAGATGAGGGTCGATCCCTGGATTGGGAAGATCCCCTGAAGGAGGGCATGGCAACCCACTCCCCCTCTTTCCTGGAGAATTCCATGGACAGAGGAGCCTGGCGGGCTACAGTCCATAGGGTCGCAAACAGTCGGATACGACTGAAGCTACTTAACAGGCAACACACACTTAAGATCCTCGTCCCTCTCAGTGAGGACCACAACAACTCACACTTCACTTTCGCTTTGTGGGCAGGTGCCTGGAGAGGGAAATGGCAACCCACTCCAGTGTTCTTGCCTGGAGAATCCCAGGGAGGCGGGAGCCTGGTGGGCTGCTGTCTCTGGGGTCGCACAGAGTCGGACACGACTGAAGCGACTTAGCAGCAGCAGCAGCCTTAAGTGGCGCACCTCACAGCGCCCTTCACTCTAGCGCGCGGAAGTCACCAAAACACTCGCATCTCGCTAGTGGATTGGCCGAGACTGCTGCGCTGCGGTTTGAGCCCACAGTGGGCGCCCGAACCCGGCGCGCAGAGATGACGACATCAGCGCGCGGCTGCGGCGACTGCGAGAGACGGGGAGGGTTTCCGGGGCTACCGGCCTGACCGCCGAGAGCTGCTGTCATGGCGGCCACGCTATGGGCCTTCTTTTCCGTCCTCCTGCTGCTACTATCAGGGGATGCCCAGAGCTCGGAGGTGTCTGGGTCTACCTCCGACGGGTCAGGAGGGAGTGGGGTCGGCATTGGAGATCGCTTCAAAATTGAGGGGCGTGCGGTTGTTCCTGGAGTGAAACCCCAGGACTGGATCTCGGCGGCCCGAGTGCTGGTAGATGGAGAAGAGCACGTCGGCTTTCTGAAGTGAGCATCCTGAGGGCAGCGCGAAAGCAACTGGGATGGAATCTGGAAGGGAATTCCCCCTGGGGGCGCTAGGTGTCAAAACCGGAAGACGTCGCTATCCGTGGGTGAAAGGGCGAGCACCGTTGGGGGTCCGTGCCGGGGGTACCTTGTCAGGCAGTCTGACGTTTTCCCCTTCCCGATCTTGTACCACAGAAATGAGGGTGGCAGAGGTGCTCGTCCCAGGGCCAGAGCGGTGGAGTCAGTTATCTGCAACTCCCTTTTAGCCCTGGATGGAGACGACCACTTTTGGGCTCTGGGGACAGATGAACCCTTTATTTGTCTTTTGATGAATTCTTTCCTTTGCATCTCATCTGGTTTCCCTGGAATTTGGCCTCTTTTTGCACTTCATTTCAGTCTTTCGGTAGCTTCATGTTGTGTAGAATGATGCTAAGCAAGTGGGAATTCTCAAAGCCCACAGGGCTTCTAGTGATGACACAGACTGGAGGCTAATGTTGCTACTTCTAAGATTAATGGGCCCTGAAGTCCCTAATCAAAGCACCTTTTTTGCCTGGAAGTGGGATTGTTGTTCTTTTTTACACTTGGAGTTATCGAGGGATTTGCAGCATCACTGTTGTCATTTATGTAAGACTCTACAGTGTTTATGCTCTTCTGTCCTGTCTGGCAATGAGCAGAAATAGGATTTGAGCCTACATTTGAAAGACGTAGTGAATGTATTAGCACTGTAGTTCTGTGTCAGCTTGCTTTTCAGATGACTAGGCATAAATGTAATATGATATTTTAAATCTTTCAATTGCTGCTTGGAAAGTGAAACTTTGAACTGAAAGTATTTGGTAAAGGAAGTGTTCCTCTGATGGGTTTGTATACTAACAAGTGGTATCTGAAAACAAGACAATTTAATTCTAAATCTGTTTTGTAAATATTCAGAGTCTCTGGGTGCCTTTGAATGAGAATTTCAAACTCAGATTAATGAATAATGAAGAGAAGCTTACTATCATTTTAAAAGTGCTGTTTATCATTAAAAATCTGGCATTAGGCCATTCTTGAAGTTTTACCCTAATAAATGATCTTTTAATAATAAAACTCTCATTAAGCTGTAGAAAATTAGCCGCGATTAACCATTTGATCTCTCTTCTGCCATATGAAGTTTTTAAAATAAGCATTATTTTTATTGAAAATAATTTGTGCTTTCTTTACTGAAGAAAATATAAACAGAATAGAGATAGCAAGTTTTAACATTTTATTGTATCTTTTTGGAATTATATGACATTTTTAATACTAATATATAATATACAGTGCTTTATAACTTGAATTTTTTCATTTACTATTTTGTGAGCAGCTTCTGGTGCCATTTCGTGTTCTTTTATTTATATGTAGAAAGGTTGAGAATTAATATGAGGGGCTTATTGTGATAACCGTTTTGGAAGAGGGATAGGTAATTTGTCCTGTACCTGTTATACATAACTAGCATGCAATTTTGACTGTGTTTCTGCTTGTTGGAGGTGACTTGAGACTTTACTAAATGAAGATTAGGAGAGTTTCAGCTGAAGACTACACATGCCACTTCTTGCTCTCATCACTGTGTATGTGAACTTAATTTATCTTGTCCTCTGTTTGGGGGCATTTAGATCGTTTTCAGCTTTTTGAAATTATGTGCTGTGCTTTATGTAAGGTTATATACTGTAACTTTTTAAAGAACTTTATTATGGAAAACTTCAGACATATGCTAAAATAAACAGAATAACTTAGGAACACATCACAGTTTACTGTTTGATTTCATATCTGCTATCTGCCCCTCTTTACTTTCTTTCTGGAATATTCTAATGTGATCTTAAACATAATATAATTTCACTTGTAAAAACACTGTTATGTATCTCTGAAAGATAAGGGCTTAAAAAAACCTACAGTACCATTATTTGTTTCACAAAATAAATAATAATAATGTAATTTAGTACCCAGTTCATTTTTATGTTTCCCCACTTACTTCAGAAATACTTTAATGTGCTTGTTCTTTCAAATCAGAGTCCAGCAAGGTCTGTGTATTGCAGAGTACATTTTAAAAACCAGGTTTTAAGTTTTCATTGTAAAATGTGTATGTTATCTTTTAAAGTAAACTGTTTACCCTAGGATGAAAAATATATTTGCTTTTTGTTTATGCCATTAGTTCTGCTGTTATTTGTGTTGCACAGGAATTAATTGAATTCTCTTTATTTCTGGACCTAGAAAAAAGTTTTGAAATTCATTCAGTTAGGGTCCCATCAAGAAACTGAATAATTAGAATAATTCAAGGAAAGTTTAATGAAAGGATTAACCAGGGTAGTCATGGTGTAAGGAAACAGATTAAGCAGTACTCCAGAGTTCATAACTTCAAGGCTATTGTCACTTCTAAGCCTGAATGGAGGCTAGGAAATAAAGGTTATTGGAATCTAGAAAAGAGGAAAGAACGGCCTAGAGAGGAGCTGGGTCCCTTGCCAAAGCAAGTTAGGGGGCCTTGCATGGAAAGAGCTGGGAGGAAAGTATACTAAGCTCGTTTTCTTCCTTTCCTGCTGTTGGGAGAGAAGAGTAGAGAATGATCTGAGGGAAAGTAGAAGATATCCAGTCCAGAAATAAGTTAACTTGATATTTAGATTTTAACTGTTTCAGTTTGGTGTGTACTTTGAAATAGTATGGAACTCTTACTTTTTAGTAAACATGGTGGATGTGACAGAATCATTCCTTTAACTGTGAAAGAGCCTAATGATTTAAGGAACATTATTTTAACATTATTATGAGACTGGCAATTCTTTGATAAAGTCAGTCCTTTTAGAATCTTTGTTCCCCTGAATCATAAACTTTTTTCCCATCAGAATGGCAGTTTCTCATTAGCAAAACAAATTAATTTTGGTCTGTGAACCTGAAATGACTAGTTCTGGATGGGGTAGTTTTCTTAGTCTAGAAGGTTTAGAAGAAATCAGTAAGGGAAAAGTGGATGGTTTTAACTCCCATAAACATTTTAAACTTATACATAGCCCAAAAGAAGTAACCAAAATAGATGGGAACTATTTGTAACAAGTGGAACAAGCAGTATTTAATTACATTTTTTTTTTTGGTAAAGAAAAATACAAATTAAAACTAGGAAAAAAAGCCATTTTTAATTAAGAAATTGTTGGAGGGGTTTGGCAAAATTGGAACCCCAATATTGTAGGAATAACATATTCATTCCCTTGAATGAAGACATGACTTTAGAGTTGGACCTGTACCCCTTTCACCTCTCATCTCTATCCTGCAGAAGGAATAGAGGTGCTTTCTGTGTCAGGGCTCTCTGTGGAATGGTCTGGGGCATCTTCATTACCCATGCAGTGTAATTATGGAAGCTGAAATGTGGAACAACTCTCACCAGTTTGGGTTTGTTTTGTTTTGCTAAATACGGTGTCATTTTGGGGAGTATTGGTGTGGGAGTTAACTGATGATTTAAAGCAAAGGAATAAACTGTTGATCATTAATGACTAAATAATGATAATTTCATTTTTCCAGGACAGATGGGAGTTTTGTGGTTCATGATATACCTTCTGGATCTTATGTAGTAGAAGTTATTTCTCCAGCTTACAGGTTTGATCCTGTCCGAGTGGATATCACTTCAAAAGGCAAAATGAGGTAAGGACAGCTGATTTAATTAAAGGAGCCAAAGGCTAGGCTCCTGAATACCTCATTTTATATTCCTGTCAGAGTTTATAGTTAAGGTTGAAAGGTTTCTTGTTTAAACTGCAGGTATTCCTTAAAACATTTAAAGCATCCTTATATTGCCCACTCCAGTACTCTTGCCTGGAAAATCCCATGGACTGAGGAGTCTGGTAGGCTACAGTCCATGGGGTCTCAAAGAGTCGGACACGACTGAACGACTTCACTTTCACTTTATATTGTTCTAATTTGAGCTTTGATGATATTGTACAGTTGAACTGTCTCCTGCTCTGGCTTCATATTTATTTTAAAACTCCTGATACAACTATATAGAGAAGAGGTAAGATTACTTACTATAGAAGCAAAAGCACTGTGGAAGTTTTAATTGAAATGTGGTTATTAAAGTTGGAAATAATTTAACTTTTCTAAGTTGAAAATACTTATCGTTTGTTTTTCATTGGGATATTTTGATAATTTCATGGAGTTTATTTCAAAATGAGGATCATAATGAAAAAAAGTACAGTATTAGAGGCTGGAGGACAGGAAAAAGTTTTAGAATTTCCAAGTAGATGAACACATGCTTTGAAATCAAGTGAAAATTTTGGACTAATTCAGGCTCTAATTCTGGAACACCACAGACCCCTTCCAACTTAGAATCAGTTGTGTAGATGTCCACAGTATTCAGATTCAGCCTTCTGCTGCTACAAGCCCAGTTGATTGTTATTAGTCTCGTGCCAATAGCTCTGTCTTTGGTGTAATCTGACCAGGAGGTATAGGAAGCCGTTTTCTTGCTTGCTTGTTTGCTTTATTGAGCTGTAATTGACAAGTACCAAACAATTTAAAATGGTAATGTCTCTTCTTTGTTTGAGCTATCACAAAATAACTTCGTGTTGCTGTAATAAATCTTTCCAGGTAGCTCAGTGGTAAAGAATCCGCCTGCCGATGCAGGAGACACAGGAGTCTTGGTTCAATCCCTGGGTTGGGAAAATTCCCTGGAGAGGAAATGGCGACTCACTCCAGTATTCTTACCCTGGAAAATCCCATGGACAGAGGAGCCTAACGGGTTGCAGTCCACAGGGTTGCAAAGAGTCAGACACAACTGAGCAACTAAGCATGCATGCAGTATTTAAGAAGAGGTCACGCAAAGGCAAAAATAATTTGGGGGTTAGAGGAACAGTATTTTATTACCGACCTTTTCTTCACATGCCTAGCATATTTAGGTTGATTTGTGGAGACCTCAGATTGAGTTGATGTAAGAGAGGTGTTTGGTTTGTACCATAATATTTATATTTGAAATAACATTTACTCCTAAAATGCTTTCCTTCTTCCTTTACTTTTTTTTATATTGAACATTTTTAAAGTATAATATGTAAATATGCTGTAATTAGTCATATGTTGAGCTTTATATCATAATCCTTCATATCAGCTGTACATTAGTTCATTGATGTCAGCTTCCGATAATGGATAGGTAGAGTTTTCTTTTTCCTCTTTTAGCATGTGTAGTGAGCACAGTTATTCTGTCTAATTTAAATACTTAGTATTATTATGAAACTAATAGTGCTGTGCTATTGGTATGCTATGCTATGAAACGCGATGCTATGAAAAATAATTATTTAGAAACAGATTACTTTCTCATATATTTTTGAAGTTAAATTGTTGTCTTAGAATATTCTACTTTGTCCAGATTCTAATATTACTTGCTATTGGCTACTCGGAATAAGGGTAAAACTTGAGTAATATCCTGTAAATATGTTTATAAATGTTTTTGGGATAATAAATGGATTGTTTCAAAGTAATTGAACCTCATTAACTATTGACTTTCTCATGTCCTTTTAGAGGCATAAAATTTTTTAAATATATATTTATATATAAAACTAATATGTTAATATCTAAACTGTAAAGAACATATCATGACTTTTTATATATTTTAGGATTGCAAGTGTGGACATGGAGGGGGGCTTGTAGATTTACCATATGCACTTTATATAAGTTTGAGAGTCTTTAAAAAATACTGAAAATATTGGGAATTCCCTGGGGTTCAGTAGTGGGGACTTTGTACTTTCCTTGCGGTGAGCCTGGGTTCAACCCCTTGTTAGAGAATTAAACTACAAGCCGAGTGGCCAGACCAGACAAACAAAACGCTGAATACTGGAGGGAATGAGAGTTGTTAAAATGGGACATTTGTTGATTAAAAACTGTAATTTATTTTTATTTATTCTTTTTACTTTGAATTGAATAAAGCTGTTGTTCAGTTGCTAAGTCATGTCTGACTCTTTGCGACCCCATGGAATGTGGACGCCACATTTCCCTGTCCTTCACTATCTCCTGGAATTTGCTCAAATTGATGTCCATTGAGTTAATGATGCCATCCAACTGTCTCATCCTCTGTTGCTCCCAACTCTTGCCTTCAGTTTTTCCCAGCATCAGGATCTTTCCTAATGAGTTAGCTTTTCACATCAGATGGCCTAAGTATTGGAGCTTCAGCTTCAGCACCAGTCCTTCCAATGAATATTCAGGGTTGACTTCCTTTAGGGTTGACTGATTTGATCTCCTTGCTGTCCAAGGAGTCTTCTCCAGCACCACAGTTCAAAAGCATCAATTCTTAGGAGTTCAGCCTTCCTTATGGTCCAGCTCTCACATCCATCTATGACTACTGCAAAAACCATAGCTTTGACTATATAGACCTTTGTCAGCAAAATGATGTCTCTGCTTTTTAATACGCTGCGTAGATTTGTCATAGCTTTTTCCAAGGAGCAAGCATCTTTTCATTTTGTGGCTACAGTCACCATCCTCAGTGATTTTGGAGCCCAAGAAAATAAAATCTGCCACTGTTTCCATTCTTTCTCCATCTGTTTGCCATTAAGTGATGGGACTGGATGCCATGATCTTAGTTTTTTGAATGTTGAGTTTTAAGCCAGCTTTTTCACTCTCCTCTTTCACCCTTATCAAGAGGCTCCATTAGAGTGGTATCGTTTGCATATCTGAGGTTGTTGATATTTCTCCGGGCAATCTTGATTCCTGCTTGTGCTTCATCCAGCCCATCATTTTGCATGATATTCTCTGCATATAAATTCAATAAGTAGGGTTACATGCAGCCTTGATGTGTTCTTTTCCCAATTTTGAACCAGTCCATTGTTCCATGTCCAGTTCTAACTGTTGCTCCTTGACCTGCATACAGTTTTCTCAGGAGGCAGGTCAGGTGATGTGGTATTCCCGTCTGAGAAGTTTCCACAGTTTGTTGTGATCCACACAGGCTTTTGTGTAGTCAGTGATGCTGAAATAGATGTTTTTCTGGAACTCTCTTGCTTTTTCTATGATCGAATGGATGTTGGCAATTTGATCTCTGGTTCCTCTGCCTTTTCTAAATCCAGCTTGTATACCTGGAAGTTCTCGGTTCAGGTGCTATTGAAGCCTAGCTTGAAGGTTTTGAGCCTTACTAGCGTGTGAAATCGGAGAAGGCAATGGCAACCCACTCCAGTGTTCTTGCCTGGAGAATCCCAGGGATGGGGGAGCCTGGTGGGCTGCCGTCTGTGGGGTCGCACAGAGTCAGACACTACTGAAGCGACTTAGCAGCAGCAGCGTGTGAAATGAGTGCAGTTGTATGGTAGTTTGAACATTATTTGACATTGCCTTTCTTTGGGATTGGAATGAAAACTGACCTTTTCCAGTCCTGTGGCCACCACTGAGTTTTCCCAATTTGCTGGCATATTGAGTGCAGCACTTTCACAGCATCATCTTTTAGGATTTGAAATAGCTCAACTGGGATTCCATCACCTCCCCTAGCTTTTTTTGTAGTGATGCTTCCTAAGGCCCACTTGACTTGGCACTCCAGGATGTCTGGCTCTAGGTGCGTGACCATACCAGCATGGGCCATCATGGTTATCTGGGTCATGTAAGACCTTTTTGTATAGTTCTGTGTATTCTTGCCACCTCTTCTTAATATCTTCTGCTTCTGTTAGGTCCTTGCTGTTTTTGTCCTTTACTGTGCCCATCTTTGCATGAAATGTTCCCTTAGATATCTCCAGTTTTCTTGGAGAGTCTTTCCCATTGTATTGTTTTTCTTATTTCCTTGCATTGTTCTCTTAAGAAGACTTTCTTATCTCTCCTTGCTATTCTCTGAAACTCTGCATTCAGTTGGGTGTATCTTTTCCTCTTTTGAATAAAGTAGTCTAAGCAGTTAGAAATATTTTCCTAAAATACAAAGCTTTATTCGCCTTTTCACCTTGGATAAAGAGTACTACCTGCTTTAACTTTTAAGGACTGGTTGCAGCAGTGGGATTCATATTCACAGATTTATTCCTGATGATTAGATACTTGAAGCATAGCTTAAAAAAAAGGCCCTTATCAGTTTAATAATTGGGGGGTGGGCGACAGAATAGAGAACAAAGAAGGACTTATATAAGATACTGATATTCTTGACCAGTGTTTTGTAAGTATGCATGATAAATTAGTTTCAAATAAATGGGACTTCCATTTCTGACATTTTGGCCAAATGAAAAATTCTAGAAATGCTGGGTAAAACATGATAAAAATTTCATTTTAAATGTATAACTCCCCCCAAAGTAAGGGAACTCCCCAGAGAATAAACTGCTTTCCCACCTTGGGGATTTGTTATTCTCTCACCAAAAGGCTTAGATTTATTAGCAGTGTGTAGATGGATGGCAGGCTTTGGGCATGCTAGGAGTCAGTCAGACTAGAGACTTGGTTCCCGCCTCGACCCTTGGCCTGAAATCCAAGAGGTCAGATTCCCAACCTGGCCCTGGATATTGGAGGGAAAAATCTGTCCTGAAAATTGATAGTCATACCCTCACTGAAATTTGGAGTATGCACTTTTTACTTGCTGCATGATCCAAAAAATTCCAGTCTGAAAAATGAATAAGATGGTCCCTGGTCATAATCCTGGACTCCTGGCAGAGACAAGTGTATAACCTCTCTTAAGGCAGATACTCGCTGTCCACACCCACACATAAGTAAAGTCTACTTAACTTATGAAAAATACCCAATAAAACAATGTGCATGGAGTTAGCAGATGAATCGACCTCTGACAACTCTGATTTTATGTATTTGTTTGTTTGCTTTTGGCTGTGCTGGCTTTTCTCTAGTTGCAGCAGACGGGCTCTGTCTAGTTGTGGTGTGAGGGCTCCTCACTGCAGTGGATTCTCCTGTTGCAGAGCACCAGCTCTACGGCTCAAGGGCTGCATCGCCTGCGCCTCTGGGCTCTGGAGCACCAGTTCAGTGGTTGCGGCACTGGGCTTAGTTGCTATATGGCATGTGGGATCCTCCCAGATGAGGGATGGTACTCATGTCTCCTGTATTGGCGGGTGGAATCTTCACACTGAGCCACCAGGGAAGCCCTGAGAACTCTAGATAGTATAACTATTGGATATAGACTATATAAAATGGTTTAAAGCATATTTAAAATGCTTTAAACAAAAACACTTATTGCCATAATACCAAAATAGACCAAAGATAATACCAAATAGACCATATGAAAAAAAAAACAACTTTTGCAATCAGTGTATGCTTTGGAATATAAAACTCAATGGATGTGCTGAGCAACTGAACAGAAGTTTGGTAAGTTGGAGGACAGATCCGAAAAATTAGCCAGAAATCAATACAGATGAAGGAAAGGACTCTGAATGTGAGAGTTTAACAAGATGTGGAGTAAAGAATGAAAAAGGGCTACCCTGATGGCTCGGTGGTAAAGAATCCGCCTGCCAATGCAGGAGACATGGGTTTGATCCCTCATCCAAGAAAATCCTACATGCCATGGAGCGACTAAGCTCTTGCGCCACAGTTATTGGGCTTGTGCTCTAGAGCCCAGGAGCCGCAATTAATGAAGCCCTCCAGCCTTGGAGCCGGTGCTCCGCAACAAGAGAAGCCACTGTAATGAGAAGCCTGCTCAGCGATGAAGACCCAGCACAGGCTCCCCTGCCCCCTCCACCCCCGTCATAGAAGAATGAAATGGTCTAACACTTGTCTAATAGAAGCTCCAAAAGGAAACAATAAGAGGAAATGGGGGAAGCAATTTTTAAAAAGTACACTGAAATATGTGTGGACATGGGTGATTAAAATTCATAGCATGTCTGGTAAAAATGTAATGTTACCACCTATGGTACTGTTGCAGGATTTTCTTGAATCATGATTTTCCTGCAAAATACCCTTTGCAATTAGGTATACCCCAGAAGGCACTGGCACCCACTCCAGTACTCTTGCCTGGAAAATCCCATGGACGGAGGAGCCTGGTGGGCTGCAGTCCATGGGGTCGCTAAGAGTCGGACACGACTGAGTGACTGCACTTTCACTTTTCACTTTCATGCATTGGAGAAGGAAATGGCAACCCACTCCAGTGTTCTTGCCTGGAGAATCCCAGGGACTGGGGAGCCTGGTGGGCTGCCATCTATGGGGTTGCACAGAGTCGGACACGACTGAAGCGACTTCGCAGCATCAGCGGTAGCAGTAGCAGTATAATGCATATCCAGACAATCAAAAAATTCTAACATTTTTACAAATTTATAGCAAAATAAGTTTATTATTAAATAAAATCAAAGAGCTTTAGAGCTGGAAGAGTTCCAGAAGAACTTCTGGTATAACCAGAAACATTAAGAACTTAAGACTTGCAAGCCTAGGTATTAACAGATCTATAATTAGAAACTAGGTCTCTTGATTCCAAATCTAGTTTCTTCTCTACATTTTGCTAAGTATTTTAGACATATAGATGAAGCTACTTTGATCAGATTTTCAAGATCAAAAATTTAAATGCCAAAGCATTCTGGAAAAAGCTAAAGGTAATTAAGGTATTGCTAATATATTATAAGCAGTTCTTTTAACTAGTAATGCGTGTAATAGGATTACTGATGCTTTTTTCATGTTGCTTTATCAGAGCGAGATACGTGAATTACATCAAAACATCAGAAGTGGTCAGACTGCCCTACCCTCTCCAAATGAAATCTTCAGGCCCACCTTCTTACTTTATTAAAAGGGAGTCTTGGGGCTGGACAGACTTTCTGATGAACCCAATGGTATGTATCAGGCTGTAATAAAGCACCTTTACTAATCTCTGATTTGCTTATAGGCAATTGAAAAACTAACCCTGTGATAGGAAAGCTGGGATCAAATGTTGGATGAAAGGATTATTGTGACTAGTTTATGAATTTCAAGAAAATAATAGCTTTGGGAATACATAATGAAAAAAATAGCATCAAGAATGGCATGGTAGATTTGACATAGAAATGCACAGCAGAAATTAGATAAATAGTTATGTTTAAAATTTACATAGAATGAGTATGTGGTAAGTCTCCATGGGGTTGCAGAGAGTCAGATCCGACTGAGCAATTAAACACACACGCAGTCATGCGATAAGTCACACATGCAATAAGTCATGTGGTAAGTCACATGTGTGGTAAGTCACACATGGAGTTAGCTCTCCTTCATACTGCCTGCATATTAGACCACTGATGAATGTGCCATCACTTAATAAATTGCCCTCTTGATGGGACACGTACTTTTTTATCTCTCTCTTTCTTTTGAATATGGAATGAACAGAAAAGTTATTCTGTGGTATTCTAAGTACTTGGTATTTTCCTGAAATGATATTATGGTATCCACTAATATAAAATTCTGATAGCATAATTCTTCAGAAAAAAGTTAACTTTTTTTTCCTTTGCTGTTTTTTGAAACTTGAATTATTACCTGAGAATTATCTAAGTGTTAATCATATTTCTTGATGGTAGCTATTTAGATCACAAGTAGGGATGTTTCAGGCTGTACATCCTTTGAGAGGAATAAATTAGTACCTGGAATCTGCAGTTAGGCCTGAAGAAGCAGGAGGGTAGAGTGGATGGACAAAATCAGTAGTGAGACTCCAAAGCTAATTGAGAAATATATTCCATGTCCTCATTTCTGAAATTTCCATGGGAACGTATGCAGTGCGAGAAGATCCTAGGTCATTTTTTAAAACTTGTCTGCTATAGTAGTTGCCTAGTAGTATTTGTACGTTAGAAGGGGGATATTTTGTTTTCTCCAAAAACTGCAAGTCGTCTGGAAAAAGCTCAGCTGGTCATCACAATCACCAATCTCAGTGGCAGACTGCAGTTTGAAGAAAGTGAACAATTAGTTCTGTTTGCAGATTGTTTGTGTTAAGTAAAACTCTGAACTCTGCAAAATGATAGCACAGATATGAAGCGAGGTGTCTGTATAAAGTCCACACAAACTTATAGATAAAGCTCTTATATTACAACAGCGCACCTTGNGCAAAATGATAGCACAGATATGAAGCGAGGTGTCTGTATAAAGTCCACACAAACTTATAGATAAAGCTCTTATATTACAACAGTGCACCTTGCTCTCGGCAGGGCTCATTCAATAGAGTTGAAGTGGTGACTGCTAGTTTTATTCTATTTACAGTATTTAGTTCCATCATTGGTTGTTAAGTTCAGATTTTGTACTACGGTTAAGTGGGAAAAACATTTTCTGAATTTTTTTTCTTTCACAGGTTATGATGATGGTTCTTCCATTATTGATATTTGTGCTTCTGCCCAAAGTGGTCAACACAAGTGATCCTGACATGAGGCGGGTAAGATGATTGAACCATGTTCTGATGCCTGGTCATCCATTGTGGCTGAATGGCTTGCATTTGTCCAGCTTTATCCTAATTCCCAAGCCAAATTCATCTACAGGTTGTGTTGATACAGTATTATATGTTTCTGCTATTTAATTGTTTCCATTGGACCAGATAAATTCAGTTGGATCTATCTGATAAAAGCCTGGATCTCTTCATTTAGTTAAGACATTCTATTTAGTACTTGCCTCTTTGTGCCTCACTTGTTAAATAGTTGAAATGCATAATGATTCTGGTATACCTAATCAAAATATTTCACTAAATGGTAGCTTCTTATAATCTACCTTTATTTTATAAAGTTCTTCAGAGTATATACCTTTAGCTTATATGTTCAGATACACAAAAGAAATTTGGATAAACCACAGGAGAAAAATAGAATAGTGGTTTTCTAACTCTACCACAAGATCATACTATTTGGTGAGGGGGCTAGGAGTTGCCAAGGAAGATGCTTCAAATTTAGTGCCACCATCTCGTCTCTTTTAAATATTGGCTTCTGTATAAAATCTTCAGAATTGAAAAAAAAAATTATCTATTCTTCACCCCAAACCATCAACATACATCTCCTGAATTCCAAGTTTTTCTGTTGTATTTAATATACTGATATATTTACACCTATTGATTACTGAATAAATATTATCAATTTTTAGGTTCTGGATACAGGGGATACAAAGATGGGTTATATGTCATCTCTGTTGTCAGCAAGCTCAGTTAAATATAGGAAATAGAATGGATTTATAAAGCACTCTTCTTTCCACCAGAGGATTGTGCGTGTGTTTTAAATGGAAAAAATAAGCTATCCATAAATTAAAATGTCTGCTGAGGTACTAGGTGATTAAGTTCTGTAAAGGCATATATCCCATGCTGGAATGGCAAAAAAAAACTTCATGAAAGAAGAACGCTTTATGATGTTTCAAAATGTTTTATTGCTAAGTTTTGGCATCTTTGCCTCAGTGTTGGTCAGAAAGTGTACCTCCTGTATCCTTGTATCTGTTAAGGCAGTTAACTCTCTGTAGTATCAACAGAAGGAAGCATTAGAAGTCACACTGGGTTAAAAATTCATTTCTTGCAAGATGCTTTTCACATAGTATGCAGTATAAAAAGTTGTTCATTCAAGAGCTTCAGAATTGAACAGATTCAAAAATAGAGTTGATATATTTTTGCAGAGATTCAAAACCTGTTACCATATACATTTAATTCTTGATTACTAGGGGATGTTAATATATCTCATTTATATTTATAATGTTTCTTTTCCTGGCCTTATTTAAAGCATTTTCTCCTTGAAAACTCATATATAAATTCTACCTTTGGGGAGAAAGCCCTAGCTAATAATTGAATTAAAAACTCAATTTTAAATGATAGATAATAGGGTATTTCTTTTTTTTTTTCATGTCTGAACCAATACAATTATGAGTTCACTTTTGTAATGTCACGTGAAATTCAAATGAAGCAGACATTAATATGTCAAAAGTGGAACAGTACTTTAGAGATTGTTGGCCCAGTAACAGGTAGGATAGAAACCTCAGAATAAAAGTACAATTTTCTTAGGTTCTGCCAGTGATGGTAACATTTTAACATTTGTGTTGCTTGCTTTAGATGCTGTAACTGAGGTCACTCAAGTCATACAGTGTTCATAGATTTACTAAGGCCTTTAGGAATCGAGTCTTGGAAATACTATAGTTACCTTCAAACTTTTCTGATAGCTTGATACATAGTTAAAGATTTCTAGTTAAATGCATCTAGAAGAAGCATGAGTTTAAAAATACTTGTTAAAACAAAGTATTTTAATCAGAAAACAAAATAAGGTGGCAGGAATATAATCACATTATGTCCATTATCAGAGAAAATCCCCTTTACAAAAACATAAATGGAATCAAACCCCAGGCAACACTTTTGAGCATTTACTGAGGATCAGAATGCTGAGTGATCCAAGGGGAGCATGAAGCATGGTTTCGAAATGCTGTTGGGTGTGACATTACGTCATTGCTCAGAACCAGTACCTTTTTCGTTTCTGTCCTCCTTCCTTAATGGAAGTGTTAGTTGCTGGATGACTTGAAGGATCCCTGTGCCTTTCATAGCGATGTGCTTTGTCTTCCCACAGGAGATGGAGCAGTCAATGAATATGCTGAATTCCAACCACGAACTGCCTGATGTTTCTGAGTTCATGACAAGACTCTTCTCTTCAAAATCATCTGGCAAATCTAGCAGTGGCAGCAGTAAAACAGGCAAAAGTGGGGCTGGCAAAAGGAGGTAGTCAGGCAGGCCAGAGATGGCATTTGCACAAACACAGTAACACTGGGTGGCATCCGTGTCCTGAGGGAAAAGAGTGTGAAGCAACTACTGTAAACCTGAGTCATCCTTAAAGTTGGTCTCTTACAACTGTTATGTGTGATAACTCTTTAGCACATGTTTTGTATTTGGTACACAAGGACATCCAGCTTTCAATCCTTTGTCTGTATGAAGTCAATATTGATGTCACTGAATTAATTACAGTGTCCTATAGAAAATGACATTAATAAATTATATGAAGTATGATACATTATGTATATTAAAGTAAGTCTTAATCCAGAGATAAACTTATCTTGTCATTTTTTTTCACTTTAATGTTTCCTTTATTCCTTACAGTTTTCTTCTGTCTTTCATTACCTGAGGCTTGAACTTACCTTTCCTGTTTAAAAAGAGTGCTTGGTGTTTTTAGAACAGCATGCACCATGGGTTTCTGTGTAACTAGACCATTTAAAATTCTTAGTCCTGCCCTGTAGTTTTAACATTCCCTGATATTTGAAGTAGAACCACATGTTCCTGATGTAGTTTTAATTTCTATTATTACAAGCTGGTTTCAGAGTGTGGATGTATGAATTAGAGTGGATGTTATCAATCTTTAAATTCTGGTTACCATCTGTGGTTTCATTTTACAATTATTGAACATCAGCTCTATACTGTGATTCAAGGTAAGATAGATGGATAATACCCAGTGCCTGTCTTCAATAGAGCTTATTATGTATGGAGGAAACACAAATAATAACAGAGAGTGAGTGGCCAGGGGAAAGAAGCGCAGGAGTAGGAGAGCCTTATAGAGTCTGAGGATGGAAAATCAACCTCACAGCTCCATGTTGTCATGTTGGTAGTACAGCAGAGGTCCTTACAAATCCTCTCGTCTTCCCCATTATTGATTCTCAGAGGTATTGGAATATAAATTACTACTTTGCAGTTAGGAGTATCTCAAAACCATGGAGTACATCAAGTCTGTATATTGTCACCCTGCTTATTTAACTTATATGCAGAGTACATCATAAGAAACGCTGAGCTGGAAGAAGCACAAGCTGGAATCAAGATTGCCGGGAGAAATATCAGTCACCTCAGATATGCAGATGACACCACCCTTATGGCAGAAAGTGAAGAGGAACTAAAGAGCCTCTTGATGAAAGTGAAGGAGGAGAGTGAAAAAGTTGGCTTAAAGCTCAACATTCAGAAAACTAAGATCATGGCATCTGGTTCCATCACTTCATGGCAAATAGATGGGGAAACAGTGGAAACAGTGGCAGACTTTATCTTTTTGGGCTCCAAAATCACTGCAGATGGTGACTGCAGCCATGAAATTAAAAGACGCTTACTCCTTGGAAGGAAAGTTATGACCAACTTAGATAGCATATTGAAAAGCAGAGACATTTCTTTGCCAACAAAGTTCCATCTAGTCAAGGCTATGGTTTTTCCAGTGGTCATGTATGGATGCAAGAGTTGGACTGTGAAGAAAGCTGAGCGCTGAAGAATTGATGCTTTTGAACTGTGGTGTTGGAGAAGACTCTTGAGCGTCCCTTGGACTGCAAGGAGATCCAACCAGTCCATCCTAAAGGAGATCAGTCTTGGGTGTTCATTGGAAGGACTGATGTTGAAGCTGAAACTTCAATACTTTGGCCACCTGATACGAAGAGTTGACTCATTGGAAAAGACCCTGATGCTGGGAGGAATTGGTGGCAGGAGGAGAAGGGGACGACAGAGGATGAGATGGTTGGATGGCATCACCGACTGGATGGACGTGAGTTTGAGTGAACTCCAGGAGATGATGATGGACAGGGAGGCGTGGCGTGCTGCAATTCATGGGGTCGTAAAGCGTCGGACACAACTGAGCGTCTGAACTAAACTGAACTGAACTGAACTGAACTGAAGGCAACTTTTCTTTTGGTGTGTTTTAATTTAAAGAACTCTGATGTCACAGTATTGCTTCTAGTAGGGCTCCTATCTTCTCCTATTAAAGAACCCCCCTGTTGCTTTCTCAGGATTATTAAATTTTTTTAAAAAAAGGATTCGTTCTAAACTCTTATTTTCCTTCTTACAATAGGTACCATTGTTCATTAAAAAAATTCTTTTTCAATTCATTTATTTATTTTGGCTGTGCTGGGTCTTTGTTGGCCATTGTTCATTTTGAAATGAGGTATTTCAGTTTTCTTTTAAAAAAATAAGTAAAAAAAGAATCTCCTGGCTGTCCAGGGGTTAGGACTCTCTACTTCCACTGCAGGGTGCAGAGGTTCAGTCCCTGGCTGGGGCTCTAAATCCTGCATGCCATGTGACTTGGCCAAAAAGAAGTTCTGATGCAGGACATTTTAGAAACTGTATCTCTGATTATATTACAAACACTAAAGTTAACACACTAGTTAAGCTATGAATGAATAAGGTGAATAAACTGGTTAATGGAAGAACTAGGTCTTTTAAAATAATTATTTATTGAAATTGCTAAAATATCAGAGCATGAGTTGAATTAAAGTTGCAGTTCAAAAGAGCCAGAATATAGTAAGAGGCATAGTTGTTTGGCCAAAAATTATGTTCAAAAGTTTGAAAATTTGGATTGTCAGAATTTGCACATGGAATACGTGATAAGCTAGAAATTAGAAAGTACTTCCATGCTAATTAAAAAAGTATATGTGATTATTTTGTATAGATTTTAACACAATCGGAACATAATATAAATATATATACCCCTTATCATATTACAGAATGTTATCGCATTGGTTGTATATGAAAATTTTATCTTTGCACAGACCCTTCATCAAATACTTAGTGTGCTTACAGGTGCAGAAATGATGGCATACTAGACAATATGGAGTTGAGTGCAAAGAGCCTCTGTTGAATTTCCCACTTGCTCTGTGACCGGGCAAGTCAGATTCCCACTTTGAACCATCTCTTGTCCTGTTCATTGTTGTGTTTCCAACATTGAGCATGCAGACACATAATAAATGTTTGTTGAATGAATAAATGGGCCTCAAGTTTCCTCATCTGTAAAACTGAGAGATTTGGATTAGACCTGTAAATTCCTTTTCAGACCCCAAATTCCAATATAATTTTAACCCAGTTCTTATTATTTCTTACTCTTAAGAACTGTATGATTTGTGCCAAGTTTTTCTCTTTTTACTTCCTTGGGTTCTTTTTGCTATTTCCCACATGGAGACTTATGTTTCTCTTTTTTAAAAGTATTTCTTAGATTCAGTTTACGTTTATCTCCTTTTAAAGCCTTCCAGGTCACATAGTCACATTTTTTGTTTAAAAACTGGGCAAAAACTCATCTTTTAGGATGGCTTATATACGCATTTTGTATTTTAACCCAATAAAATTCTGTTAAGCACTAACTTCAGAGAACACAATAGAAACTGGTGACCCAGTGTTTTAGTGCTATTCAAAGAGCATGTCGAGGAAGGACCTAGTTGTGCTCTCCTTTTAGCATTTTAGGTGAGATTATTGTTTTCCAAGACAATTATTGTTTTAATTCGTAAGGTTTATGAGAATATCCAATTGGTATAAGTACTTATAATTATTTAGAGAGCTTGAGAAGGGTAAATTTTGCAAAATTCATATGTTGCCTATAAATTATGAACATTGTTTTAATACTCCTGAAAAGGAAAGATGAAATACTAAAATAGCTATTTTAGGGGAAAATTCCCCCTCCCCCAAGTAGCACCCAGTATTAGCTTGTCTCCTTTCCCACAGTAACAACTTTATCATGGGAGCATAGGGAACTGAAACCTTTCTCAATGCCTTCAGTCAGGTGGGATTGGGCTAGCCACGGCAAACCTAGGAAGATGGAGGAGTAAATTAATAATGTTAGGTGGTAAACAAGAGGAATGGGCAGAGCCAAAAAACTAGCTGTGCACAGCACTTCCAACAGAAAACTTTGACCAGCATTTACTTGCACTAAAATTTATAAACTAGTAACGATTGAAGATTCACATCTATATCTCCTTAGGTAATGCTGAAATAAAAATTTTCCATGTATATATATATACCTATATGTATGTATATATATATAAAGTAATTCTACTCAAT